>JAUZST010005375.1:0-41277 GCA_034779995.1 Parotocinclus haroldoi | reverse complement strand
AGAGAGAGAGAGAGAGAGAGAGAGAGAGACAGAGAGAGAGAGAGAGAGAGAGAGAGAGAGAGAGAGCGAGAGAGAGAGAGAGCGAGCGACGGGATCAGGGAGCAAACCCAATTAAGAAACTACACTTAAAAACCTGCAACCTAGTACAGGAATGTTATTTGATCCATTTCTGAGTACAATAGGTTGCCTTGGTTAAACGAAAAGCTTATGTAACGCTGTCTGTAAGCCATCATTTATCAGAAGCTTATCATTTTCACTTGTGTTGCACCAATCACTTGCGTGCACTGGATAACATAAAGGAAATCCGCACATAAAAACCGATTGGTGTCCCCAGTAAATTCCGATTTGTTAAAGACAGACAGTCTGTTAGACCCCAGCCGTACAGATTTTATGCAGGATGATTTAAAACTTGATTTTCTGTCCATTCAGCAAAGGGCTGCAATCTGTGGCACATTATTTTTAGACCGTCGACTGATGTAGAAATGTTAATTCACATGCATAGTAGTAACCTCACAGTCCCTGTGCATAATGCTTGTATTTTTTACATGATTTATTTCCTTTCTTCCCTATTAACACCCAGACTGGTCTCTGTGGATACCTGACTGTCGAGGAAGAGCAAGTAGGTGGAGAGAGAATGGGGGAAAAAAATCAAATTAAAATCCATCAGCTAATGTGACGTCGGGTAATGAAATAAGAGTCTGACAGTCCGGTGTATTGAAATGCAAAAGAGGTGTCCCACTGTTACCCCGGCAATTCATCATAAAAGTCGCCGAATTTCTGCTTAATATACATGAGCTCCTGTGAATTATTACAAGGCTTCTCGGCCTAACAAACTTCTCAAAGTGCGACACAAAAGGGTCAAACGTGTTATTTTCTGCTTGCGTCATGCGATGGAACAGGAAAGCGTTCTGAGAAAGCGAGTTTTTGAACATGTTGCAGCCTTTCTCCCCACAGACGCCACTTTCTGTGGCTCGCTGTCTTTTCTGTGGAGGTTGGGGAGAAAAGTGAAAGAGATAGAGGAGTGAGGTGGGCGTCTAGGTCTGTTGTGTTAGAGGAAAGGTGGAAAAGGCTATTTCCAGGCCTCTAATTCATCTCTGCCAACAAAGTCTCCAGGTTTTTTTTTCCTCTTTTAGCTGTGCGCCACTCTGAAGTACACCTTAGTACTTGTTGTACCCTGTTCACCTTGTTCTTCTGGCCCTGAGGGTATTGGGCCATTTTCCTCAGCGCCCTGTACTTCTTCTTTGCTCTTTTTTTTCCTTCTACCTTGAGAATACAGTGCATTGTAATGATGTTAAATTTGAGGAAACTGCTTTTAACAAGCAATGTCAATGGGGTAAACGGTGCGCAGCTAGCAGAGGAACATAATGCAGCCGTGACAATGAAGATGTGCTCCTACTTACGCCTACAGATCGCTGATATGGAAATGTTTGGCTTATGAAGAACTCATCTAGTACACCACAACCCTGCTAAGAGAAGCTATCAAGGTAGGCAAGATAAAAAACTATGTACCCTTCAAAAAAAAATTGTACCCAGAAGTATCCGTCTCAGTCTGTCCTCAAACTAACGAAACATGGACATGTCACTTTCCTCCCTTACACACAGCCGATCCTGGCTTGACCTGGCCACAGGTCGCAGCCAGGAGGTGAACCTTGGTTGCCACGGTCCTGTGTAAGTCCCTTAACCCACAATTTCTTGGATTGTAAGACTGTACAAATGTAGGTTGTAAGGGTGGGGTGTTCTGGGGATCTCGCAAACCATTCCTGGTCTTACCAAATCCCCAGGATCCCCACGAGATTTAAACCGGAGCCCTAGATGCATCGTCCTAAAGACAGCAATAAACATAAATGAAAGAATATTTATTTAGGGAACAAAAGCTGTCAGGCACAAACAGAACAGTAGGGAGCAGTCGGCAACATGCCACCGCAGGTCCGGTCCGGAATCTGGAACCCGATGAACATAGACGCCAACGGATTGGGGGCGAGAGTCCACCAAAACGACCTGGGGGCCGAGGATCCACAAAGGATGGCTTCAGAGCTGAGAGTCGAAAAAATGCCTGATCCGTAACGGAAAAAGAAAAAAACAAAAAGAAATAAAAAAAGGAAATAAAAACAACGAAAACAGAAAAGCGTGCGTCAAACGAACAGAAAATAAACAATGAGCCGGCGAACCCAATAGTGAACCCCAGACTTAAATAACGCACACCTGATGAGCAAACTGAAAGCAGGTGTGCGAAACGAAATAACCAACGGATCACCGTTGTACAGCCAAAACAAAATGCCACGTGCAGCGCGGGCGCAACATAAACAAAACGAAAGAAGCGGAGGGCGTGGCAGACGAAACAAAAACAGGCGCTGCGCGAGCCCTAACATGGCAGGCATTTTTAATGCATTGTTTTAGAATGACAAAGGCCAGAAAGTTGATGAACTGACATAGGAAGTGTCTCGGTATCTAGGGATCAATTTGGAAGGAACTACCCCCAACAGGGCACCCCCAAGAACTACACTGGTTCCAGGGCTTTATATGGTTTTCATGAGCACCACCAATAGGAATGCTCTGAACCTCCTCTGTTAGTCCATTCCTCTGCATTTCTTCTATCATAAGCATGAATAGCTGATGTTTGCACTGCTTATGGTATATTACTAAATATTTAAACATGGCAGTTGACCAGTCGCCAAATGCTTACATCACACGGGGTTCCTATGCACTGAGATTAGACCCTATCTTGACGTAGGGGCACTGAGAGTCCCTACACAGTGTTCTAAGAGCTATAGTTGTCCTTAGGTCCAGTGTGAGCATTTCAAAATGAATATGAAAACGATCCCATAAGATCTGCTGAACAATCTGATCCTGGCCATGTCCCATCACTGTCAGTGTGTTTTGGCACTCTCGGGTGACCATACACCCTACTGACCTGTCAATGTGGGGGCACTCTGGTCCCCACTGCGTTCACCCCCATCCCCCACGAATGTCACTTCCTGCTCAATCACCATAATTGCGTTTACGTAACCGAACAACTTTCTTTCACTCTACATTTGCTTTTCTGATGATCTTGTTTAATGAAATAAAACCAAATGCTTGTTTTTAAATTGTTTCCTATTCATTTTGAAATATCCCCTCATTTCTGTGAGCAGTTTATGTAAGTAACTTACCGTTAAATAACACACTGAGCTTACAAATAGGGAAAATCATTTTATGGTGAAAACTGTTTAGGGTTCAAAGCTATTACTCATAATAACTGTTATAACTGTAGTATAATAACTGTACTGACCCGTACACAAGAGACACCCTAAGGCCAAAATATTGCCTCTATGAAGCCACGGTGATCCATAGAGGGTCATATTCAGGGCTGAGTGTCTAACAGCGAGCACAAAGCAAATGCAACATAATACATCCTAATCTGTGCTTAATTCTTTTCTGTGCTGGCCTCAGTAGGAGGGTTTTTACTCCTCTGTGCACGCACCGCCATTGTATCATCAAACAGCCTCTAATGAAACGGCCCACTTGAGCGTTAATAAAAGCCAGCGTGATGAGGAGAGGGCCTTTAGGGAATGAGAGGGGTTTTATTATTTATTTTTTTTTATCCCAGTAGAAATTTCAGCTCTTAACTGAAGGCTGTCAGATCAGTCTGTGAGGTCCGACGCTCTTTGGTAATGTATAATTTATGTGGCATGTTTTTACTGCAGCCCGCCGTAATGCCATTATATCATTTCCGGACGTTTTGGGATTCCCGGTGGAGATTGGGCTATACAAATCAGCACCGTCTCTTACCACAACAGGGCCAAAGATTAATGACAAACGCGGCAAGGACAAATGAGAGCGTCCGGCCATATCGCGCAAAGTTTTGCATATGAAACGCCTCGGAGAATATCCTAGAGGCCCCGAAACAAAGGAAGGCGTTCTCATATGGCCTGCAGTGACCCCTATTCACGCAAACACAAGGACCGAAAGCACAGCGACAGACGTTTGACGCTCACGTTGTAAATGCTGCTTTTGTTTTACTTGCTGGTGACCTGGATTGTTTGGCTGCAGAGGAAAAACAGTCCGAACGTGGCTCAGAGACTTTCTGTTCAGACATTAGTTCACATTTTAACATCGTGACCTGCTTGTTTATTGTACGGGTTCAAGAAGATAAAACGTAGGGCACTGCAAGGTGGGAAGGCACAGGAAGTTAAAAAAGACAACATTAAGTGTCACGTGTCTGTCAATTGTCATGAAATATTCACAAGTGGCGTCCATTTCGCGACAATATTGGGTCATCTGGAAAAGGGCCACTATCTTTTTTTTTTACACGACTCAAATTTGATTTGGTTTTATTTCTTATTTGCTCTCGTTTGCCTTAAAATTTGATAAATTAGTTCAAACACTACTGTGCAAAAGTCTTAGGCCACTCTTAGATTAGCTATACCATTGTTTTAGCGAAGGCATAATGACCATTTATAATGATTTCTCCATGTTTTTATTAGAATAGGTCCATACAGGAACTTTTATGCAGTATTACAAAAACAAATATGGAAAACAGCTTCTAAAGGCTACAGTGGTAAGTATTTAGTGTTAGCAATACTAGCATCTGGCAGCTTCATCATAAAGTCTGGAGAAGTGTGAAGAAGCTTGATCAGGAAGGGTCTTTCAGTTGGTGTAGCAGCCTAGAAATCTTTTTTTTGGAAGGGTGAAAACGCATAGATATTTCAAACGGAATGAAATATCCTCTAATTTCTGTGAGCAGTGTAATTAGTGACCATCTGCTCTTCCCAAAAATAAAAAAGTATATTTAATACATGTTTACACAGATCAAGAACAAATTATTGTTTACAAATAATATACAGATGAATTATGGGTTTATTTGTGTTTACGTGTTTATTTTCTCTTTGGGGTTGCTGCAGGAGCAAGGGTTCAATCCATGACCTGGACACCAATCTATTGCAGAATGAATTTAGTCATCATTTTTCCATAATAAGGTTCACTGTTTTGTAGGCGCAGTAGCTCCAGGGACCAGATTTATTCTAGTTAGTATCTGTGGAGCTTGGCATGTTCTCTCCTAACCCTTCTGATTGCGACTGGACTTTCTCCCAGTTTCAGGATATAGAGCTTCTAAAGATGAACGGACGAATGTTTTGTTTATAGTTTGTTATGAAAATCTCAGAACAAAATAGTGTGATACTTCCTGACACCGCCTGTATTGTTACACAGGTCAAAACACATTTTAGTAACCGATGGTTAAGTGCTTGTGGCAGGTACCATATGTCCACAGAGAGAGAGAGAGAGAGAGAGAATGTGATTGTCATGTGCACCTAGTAGCTCTTAAGATGGTTGGCAGCTCTGCTTTGCTGATGAGAGGCCCTTCACAATCATTTCCATCCTGTTGAGGAGCAAGAGCTGATTAAAATATCCACGCTGCTCATTCCTATTACCCAAGCAGTCAGTCGAGCCTGAGCTCGAGCCCTGCTCGCTCAATTAAAGAGCTGCTGCGTGCATTGGCCGACAGAATTACAAACGCTCGCAGTCACAATTCACTCTCCTGACAATTAGAGAGCAATTTGTTTCATGTTAACGGGTTCTCCAGGGCCCAAGCCCAGCTTCACCGAATATCGACTACAGCTACCCTCCAGCACGGAGCATGAACCACTAGAGTTTATTTAGGATCCCTCTCTCTCTTTCTCTCTCTCTCTCACACGCAAACATGCTAATATGTAAGCTGTCCATGGGAACGTATTATTTGATTGGAGGGTTTTTGTACCTGATATTCCTTATGATTAATTATTTTTATGTTCGTTTATTACATATTACCATAATAATCGAAGAGCTTTGCACTGGCAAATGCAATGTCTTTATATACACAAAGGACCTAAAGGATGAAAGCAGTAGTGAATTTGTGTATTGTAGTGAAGTGTATTCTTACTTACTTAGAATGACTTAGAATGACTTCAATTGAATCTTCATAAACAAACGTTGAATTTGAGAATGTTTTTGTATCGCTATGTTCTCTGATCGGCAGCACGGGGGCTCGGTGGGTAGAAGGCCCCGGGTTCAATCCCAGGGTGGAGTCTTTATGTCCTGCGCGTGTCTGCGTGGGTTTACTCCAGGTACTCCAGTTTCCACAGTCCAAAGACTGAGAGCGTGTAAGGTTATTTGGTATCTCTAAAGTAGCCCTTAGTATGTGACTGTGTACGTGACAGTGTGTTTGTGACCTACGATGGATTGGCGTTTAGAGTTGCCGGGTGGGTAACTTAAGGATGGATGGGATGAATGTTCTCTAATGGTCAGGAGAATGGCCAGGACCCTCACAGGACCAACACAGACCAGGTACTGTTTGGGTGGTGGTGCTCATCACCTTTAAGCACTGCACTGACACTGATGTGTTAATGTGTGTTGCACCGATACAAGTGTATTAGCAAGTGCTGCTGGAGTTTTAAACCACTGTTCATTCACTGTCCACTTTGTTAGAAACATACACCTTGTAGATGTAAATTCAGGATGCTGATGAATGCACATTTTCGGTTAGAGGACTGTTTTCCACACTGAGGGGCTTAAAACTAGTCCTAGTTTTTTACCTTTTAGGTTACCCCGTGTGAAAGTCCATTATCTGTTCTTAGCTGACAGGAGTGGCCCCCGGCGGGGTCTTCTGCTCTTGTAGCCTATCTGCTTCAGTGTTGTGCATGCCTCGGTTGTAACAAGTGCTCGGTCCCTCTCTATGACCTCTGGTATCCACGAGGCATTTTCACCCCAAAAACAATATCTTCCTGGATGTTCTCTCTTTTTAAAGCATTTTCTGTAAACCCCAGAGATGGTGCTGTATGGAAATCTCAGTAAAACAGGAGATACTGAAATACTCAGACCAGCCCATCTAGCACCAACAACCATCAAAGTCACTTCACTTTTTTCCCCATTCTGATACTTCAGTAGGTCGGCTTGATATGGAAGCATTGATAATTAAAAAAAAAATGTACCACCTCACAAGGTTAACATTTACTTCAAAATAAATCAACTTTTTAGGAAAAATTGAACCCTGTTTTGGCCTTGTCGCTGCACCAAAAAAAGTAAATCAGGTGTGCATCCTAATAGATTTACATTTACAGCCTCTAGCAGACGCCCAGAACCAAAAAAAAAGATAAGGAGATCCAACACAGCGGTCAGTTATATATAAGCTGATCATAAGTGTTATCTATAGTGTAAGCGTGAGCTTTTTATTGGTGCGTACGACGCTGTGTGGTGTTTAAGAAACTGCGAAGCCTTCAGCTCTTAGCTGTTAGCAGTAAAGCTAAGCTTCTATGGTGGTAGCCTATTGTGCTTGAAAAAAGGGTTTTAAAATGCATTTGCACAACACACTGTGCGAAGAAAGCGAGCGAGACACAAAAATGGGCCACTGTATGTATATATATTTTTAAAAGGATTCTCTCAAACCCACAAGCGCTCCTTTATTATGCCATGTGACGACTTGATAAGGCAAAGTCGCATTAGTCATTTCTCAAATCACTTTTCACTCTTTTCTTCTTCCACCACAGAAAATTTGTTTTCAGGCACCATAAAACAGCCTTTTCTTCTTCCTCAGTGTCTGTATAGTCGGCGGAAAATCTTCCACATAATGTATCTTTAAAAGCACATTACTCCGGCCCGTACGGCGCTCCGAGTTAAGGGGCGCAGTTGATATTTACGGTCTCAAAGAAAGGGAGGGAAGGAGAATGCTAGAAAAAGAGAAAATGGGAAAGAGAGAGGATTTTGGCGTGAAATAAAACTCCCCCACCCACGTATACATGTGCTCGCTGCTTCGCTGCGGCACGAACAATTGCTATTCACAATCCAGTGCTTAATGCCTAAGACGTGCATAAAAGAGGAGAGTTTAAGAATATAGGGATAAGCTCTGTGAGCTTTTCCAAGTGGAATAAATACATAGCATCGGCAGCCACTGCTGTTTTCAGTCTAAATAAATACAATGAAATACAAGAAATACAAAAACAAAAAAATTACATATTTATATATGTATATATATAACATATATATATATACACATATCACATATATATATATATGTGTGTGTGTGTGTGTGTGTGTGTGTGTGTGTGTGTGGTGAATAAGAGGCCTCAGACAAAGAGATGCACAAGAAGAGACTGAGATTAATGTCTGAGAGGCAGCCTGGGTGCTCGTGAGGAAAGCCGGGGCTCGGAGAAGCTAAATCTTTTTGGGTACAATGCAGCCTAACTAATACAAGCTGCAGACATGAGGTCACATCCCCTACTGAGACAAAACGAATGCTATTTTTCTGTAATTTTACCCAAAAACGATAGCAAAGCAGCTGACTTTTGTACCATCTCTGCAGGGAAAATAAACGACAAACCAGAGATATTTAACTCTCGACTGGAAAGGTAACAAAAGGTAACACATTTTTAGGAGACATGAGAAGATTACATATAATAATTGCTCTGATGCTTTGGCACCTTTTCCATATGACCCACTAAGGCTTTTTTGAGGATTTAATTAACTTAAACTCTACTTGTATGCATGGACACTTGTTGAAGCCTACAGGTCTCTGGGTGTCTGTTGTGTACTGTTTTAATAGGCTCAACGATTAATGCCGGTCAGACAAACATCTTTTAACTTACTTCATCCTTTGCCTCCAGAACTGCCTTTTTATGACATAGATTCAGCAAGGTGCTGGTCCATATCGACATGATAGCATCACATCCATGAATCCATGATGGGAGTCTGGTGTGACTGTGGATCTGTGCTTGGAAGTGATGCACATGGTGAGTAATGATACTCAGGCAGGTTGTGGGGTTTAAACGATGCCCATTACACCACCACCATGGATCCATGCTTTCGTCTTATTTTAGGCCAAATTATGACCCGACCGTCCGAATGTCACAGCAGGAATTCAGACGAATCAGAGCAGGCCAGTTTTGGTGAACCTGTGTGTATCATGGCCTCAGTTGCCTGTTCTTAGATGACAAGAGTAGGACTAAGAACATCATGTTGCATGTACCATGATGCAAATGTGGCCTGTGATGGCCTATTGTGTGACCCAGAGATGGGTTAAGTTTATATGGAGGGGTACAGGTGGTGCAGTGCTCCAAAGGTCAAGTCAGATTTATTGGAGCAATGTCTCAAAGAAGCTAAGAGGTTATTCCAACAGTGTCAACACCTGGTGGTGCCCTCTGACAGGGTCGGGTTTTACGTGCAGGCATGAGTGGCTGGGTCTGAGGACAGGTCACCGGTCAGGGATCTTCCCCAGTGCAGCTATAGCAACCCCTGCTAATGGACTGACATCCTGTTCAGGGCATGCTTACGTCTGTACTCTGTGTTCTCTGGGGATAGGCGCTGGATCAACCACGATCCTGACCAGGAAAACGCAGGGATCAAAACCTGAAAATATGTCCGATTTAAGATTGCTATTTGTGGAGGCTGTGTAAAATTACTTAACCATGTGTAGATAACCTCTTGGACCACATAAAGACGTGACATAATGTGTATTTTAGTTCAACTTGAGACAGGGATCTTTGAAGGCATCAGAATAAAATGCGCCTATTGTATTTCATTTACTTCTCCTGCTAAGGAAATATGAGAGGCTTTTCTCTCCTGTCAAAATAGCCTTAGGGGTGCAGATGAACCCTTTCTAGTGCTCTCTCTCTCTCTCTCTCACACACACACACACACACACACACACACACACTGTTGTCTTAATCCAGTAGAATCATTGCTCTCTGCCACCTCTCCACAATTACAGAAGCCCCTTAATCCTGGCAGCCTCCATTTTCCTGCCCGATTTAAGAGGGGTAGAGATCAGGAGGGATCACTCATCCACCCCCAACTAACCCCATACACACTCCTCTCTACTTACAGCCCTGGAGCTGTACAGCAAATCACACACGCTGATGGCTGGGAGAGATTCTAATGCCGGCCTCTGCTCATGGTCGCTGCTTAAACACAGTTTAGTGGCTTAGAGAGGATTTGCTTGTATCACAGCTACTGCCTGTTTAGGAGAGGCTGTTTTTTTCTTCAAGTGTGCTGTGCTTCTTCACACGAGCTATGTTTTCAAGAGGCTCAAGAATTTCCAAAGTGTGGTCAGTCACGCACTGACTTTCTGCTTTTTCGGAATTTCTCAGAAGCAGCGTTTGTCAGGGTCAACCTCCATCTGATGGAGACGTTCAGCATTCAGTCACAACAAACATGACAGACTGTAGAGAAACAATTTCTAAAATCCAAATGGCCACAAAATCAAAGCTGGTTTGCTTCAATGGCAGAGGTTTTAACAAATTATAATGACAAAATATAAAACAAATTGTCCTAGGAAGTTTAAAAAAAAAAGTGTTCCTTAACTCTGGACGTTACAGCCATAAACATCTGGTTAAATTAAAAGGTAGTTTATGATTTATATTACTTAAGTCAACCGTTTTGCATTATTTATTTGCATAAGTACGAACTACGTAAGTGCCAAATGCGACCTCAAATCATTATCACGATTAATTGAGCGTTTCGCCTCAATTACGGTTAATAAAGACTTTTTTTGTTATAAGCACGTTTGTTGATGTATGTTTTACGGAATGATGGGACCAAGGTTGAGTTCCTTGGCAGAACAAAGCACTGCACTAGCACCAGATCCTCAATCCTACTGTGAAGCATGGTGGAGGATGGTTAGGCAGTGCTTTCTGGCTCATGGCCTGATTGTCTTGCAACCATCAAGAGAACACTGTATTAAAATGCCATTAATTATGTTTCTCTCTCAGTATTGCGTTCTGTCTCTTGCTTTGTATCCCATGTTCTCCCTTCTTCTTAAAAAGTGTGAGAAAGAGAGAGAGAGAGGGATGAATGAGAGTCTTCCCCAGTAGCAGCAGCTATACACAGTGCTTAAGAAGACAAGTGATGTGCTTAAATGAATCATCCAGTTGGCTTAAACTGAGCTCGGATAAAACCTCTGTCCTACCCATGTGTTTAAGACATTTTTCGCCTGTGGGGCTTCCATTTTTACCACCCTCTCTTCCTATTCTCTTTCACCCCCTCAAAATGCGGGATATATTCTGTTTTTCTTATTTATTTCTAAATGGAATAGAATCGATCAATACCTCTTTGTGCGTATGATGGAAGAAAGGCAGGGTTTTTTAAGGGGGGATGAAGCCCAAACACGACAGATGTTACAATTCCGATTTGCCTTTCATTCTTTTTTTCGGATGCGCACAATGGCATGGCAAAAGGAATCTCAAAGGCCGGTTTAAATTGATTTAAGTTGGAGCTCTTGTCATAAAGCTGTGTGTTTGCAAGAATCACAAAGATAACAGGCAAGAGAAAGAGAGCTTAGGAAAAAGACCGAGCCATTGTTGGCTTTCTCCAGAGCTGTTTAAAAAAGCTCAGGCCTTTACAGATACGCTCCACAGTCTTTTCAGATGACATATAAATATTTTTACACAGCGTAAAAAGATAGTCATCGTGAAGAATGAAACACCTTGGATTCAGAGGAGGATGAGACATGAAAGAAAAGGCAGGAAAATAATACCGTACTGGTGCAAGAACCGGAAGAGAATAAAAGGCCATCTCCAGTTTCAGATCAGGCACACCGAAAGTCATTCTTCCTCTGCAGCGACACAAAAATACAGTAAATGGAAACTGGCATGTGACCACATGTAGAGCAGCAGGTACACCGAGATATCATCACCATCCCAGGGAAGTGAAATGGGAAAGGAAATGAGAGCTGAACATTTTTGATGATAGATGAAGCGGTAGCGCTATGAAACAGTCACGCTGTCATGTACACTACATCAGTTTTTAAAATACAGCCTGAAATCTGCTTGTGTAAAATATCCCAGGCTTGCACTCGAATAAAAGTAAAGGCAGCATTCTGAGAAATGACTGAAATAACAGTGACCTTTCGGGAAAATAATCAAATATTTATGTAACTTGCATTCCGTGTGTAAAGGCATGGATTTCAAACGTAAAGCTTGTGTCTTAAAGCTCTGACAAAGGCACTAAAAAGACTTATAAAAGAGAGACTTGGTCTTCACTGTTACCCTTTGTCAAATGATATAATATGTGGGACAGTAGTGGCTTAGAGGTTAAGGTCCTGGACGTGGACCACAAGGTCCAGGGTTCAAGCCTTTGCCAAGATTCCACTGTTGGGTCCTTAAGGCTCTTAACCCATAATTAACCCATACTTAACCCATAATTGTTGACTGTAAGATTGTATCAGTTGTAAGTCGCTCCAGATAAGCTCATCAGCTAAACGAATAAAAAAATAAAACGAACAACAACAAGAGCAAAAACTATGTAAAACCTTACCCAAATGTTTCATTTATTTAATGTGATATTATTATTTAGTGTAAATTATTTGACTGATTTTCTAATTGGTGCAAAAGACTGTAAGGGTCTGCGGTAGCCTAGCAGTTACAGTACTGGACCTGATGGCCCAGGGTTCAAATCCCACCTCTGCCAAGCTTCCAATGTTGGGTCCTTAAACAAGGTCCTTAACCCATCATTGCTTGAATTTCAAAACTGTAAGAGCTGTAAGTCCCTCTGTATAAGGGTGTCTGCTAAATGCCATAAACGTGACCTTAAATATGTCCAATTTTACTTCAAAAACATATTTAAATATTTCAAAACGACTTAAATGACTTAAGAAATGTATTAAAATGGTCATGACATATGTTGCATTTAAGTTCTGTCATGTCATGATGATTTGGGTTGGAGAGACATATCATCCTGCATAGCTCCCTTCTGACACTTTTCGGCTTCCACAGTTACAGTACAAATTAAAACTTAGATGCAAAGTAGTTATTTACTTGGGACTGTGGTGGCCTAGTGGTGAAGGTACTGGACTATGGACCAGAAGATCTACGGTTCAAATCCCACCTCTGCCACAGTTGGGTCCCTGAGCAAGACCCTTAAACCATGATTGCTTGAATTGTAAGACTGTATGAATTGTAAGTCGCTCTGGAAAAGGGCATCTGCTACAAAGACATAATTGTAAACCCAAACTGTACGAATCTAAAGACACTTAACAGTATACTGAAAGTATACTCATAAACTCAAAAGTGGTAAAATTGGGTTTCCATAGGTATTGAAGTACTACAGCTATCAGTATACCTAATAATATGTGCACCTTTTTTGTAAGAGGAGAAGTAGGACAATAAAGAAGAAAAGAATGTGGGTTCATCACATTTGCAGCTTGAGAAATTGATACGCTTTGTAATGTTTTGAAAAATGTTCTGCTTACTCATGAATACAATTAGCATTTCCTCCATTTTTTTTCTCTACAGTACTACCTTACAAAGCCCCATCGTTTTAAAACAATTGTGCCACTGGTTGAAAGATATAAATGGATGCGAATGTTAAGGTGGTAATACGCTGCGTGGACTAAATATCAGGACTTTCTACCACGGAGTTATTTTCTCAGATGCACAAGTTTGTTACCGGTGACCTATAAATACACGATCGGTGCTGAATCGCTTTCTCCCGAGCCTCTGTGATGGATCTGCGGTGTCTCTCCATCAACTGGGTTCAATTAAGACCAGGCCAGCTTTATTGCTCACGTCCTCCACACATAAATCAGCTGGTGAATCGAGTCACTTAGGAGAGAGAGAGAGAAGTGAGTGAGAGAATACTGAGAGTGAAAGAGAGAAGAGATGGATGGACGGAGGAAGAGTGGAAGAGTGATGAAGAGCGTCTGCATGGTGTCTCTCTGAGAGAGGAAATGCCTGATTAGAGAGGCAGCGGATCATTAGTGACACTAATGAGTGCACAATCTACTCCTGCATTAAAGTGCTTACTAACGAGGCCTTGTTCATCATCGGTGAGCAAGAGTCTGGCATTATCCTTTCGGCTAAAGGGAGGGGAGCCAGAACGGATCAAACATTACACGATCGATACACGTCCTCAGTACTGGACCTTCCCTCAGAGCACCTCAACAAAACAAGTTAAGTTACTTTAGTTATTTATTTGAACTTTGTTTAGATAGTTTTAACAAGAGACATTACCCAGGTTTCCACTGATTTTAAGCGAAAAATCTGTTGCTGATCATCAAGAAACGGCATTTACTAGTAATATACAAATGCACGACTATAAAAAAGGAATCATTTTAGCAGAGAAATTGTTCATTTATACACGTTGGGGTCTTGTGAAAGGATTTTTGCCATGCGTCCTCGTAGCTAGAAAACAAATCAGTGCGACATGTTTGATTTTTGTTTGATGTTTGTTTACACTTATGAGCAAGCAGTTTCATAACACATTCACTGAAGCATGCTGCAAAATTCAGACATACGTTTTCCCTTTTCACATTTTCAATCTTTTTTTCAAAGGGGCTCTGTCCAAAATGAGGGGTTAAAACGTAAATCTCTGGATGGGGCACTAACCCATCACAGAGATGGATATCGTTCACTGTTGCTTTGCTGGGGGATCGTACTCATACCCCTCATTCACACACAGCCAATTGTGTCCATGTGATGCCCGACCCCGCTGGAAGGCACCGTGTTAATGCTAAGCTAATGGGTTAGGTCTCTGGGCCACCCAAGAGCAATTTTTTACATATGTTTACTGCTCAGAAATGCTTGATGGAACATTAATTATTGTCAGAATGTTAGACAAAAATAATACAAATAATGATTTGGTTGTGTATTACAATTTGCAGCAATGTGTAATATGAAGTATGAGCCAAAACAAAAATTTTGGATTAGAATGTTAACTGCTGCAATGAGGCTCATCTAAAAACTAACAATATCATGTTTGTATTTGTGAAGTCTCAGAGTTTAGTACTGTTGTGACTCTTGTGTTTAGTACAGAGAGGGGAAAAAAAAGAGTGATGTGAGTGCTAGGGCTTTATTATAAACAGACACATGACCGCGGATGAAAACAAAATGGGGCATAAGACGTAAACTAAAGGTTTACAAAAGCAGGACAAAATAAGTGATTTCATTACAAACTAGGAGATGTTTAATAATCCTAAAACTAATTAAAAAAAAAACCCAACAGAGCAGAGGCAGCAACAGCATGCAAACAGGGAAGAGGACTGGGATACACAGAGACAGGAAATACACACAAACACACTATACAGGAACCTGAGAACAGGGTGAACAAAACATAAACACATGCTACTGGAAGAAGAAATAACACAGGATAGATTAAATAAAAAAGCCGGAATGAACTCAAAGAACAGGAACCAGGAAACAAGGGAAGATGCAACAAGACCCAAGAAGGAAGTGGACAAGAAGGAGGGTTTATATAGGGGCGATACAGCAGGCTGTAATTGATCAGACTGCTCTGTTAAAAGGGGAAGGTGTTAGAAGAGAGCCATGTCAGGGAGTAGGGAGCAGGAAATAGAGAACATGTAGCAGGAAGCAGGAAACAGAGAACATGTAGCAGGAAGTAGGAAATGGAGAACATGTAGCAGGGAGCAGGAAACAGAGAACATGTAGCAGGAAGTAGGAAATGGAGAACATGTAGCAGGGAGCAGGAAACAGAGAACAGGGAACAGTAAACAGAACAGAATACAAAGGCTGCGTCCAAAATCGCATACTTTGCCAGTACGTACTAGATTCGATTCAGTATGCGTCGCTCAACCGTTAAAGCAGTACGCTCTTTAAGTACGCAGAACCTCGGACGCACTGCACCCGCCATCTTAACAATGTCATGTGACGCATGATGTCACACCACCAACAAAAAAATCGCCTCCATTCATTTCCTTAAAAGCCCAATTCGCCAACATTTATAATTATTTAAAAATATTTTTCAATTAAAAAGTGTTTTTTTATATTTCATTTGAAATATTTACTTACATTTGTAAACCGTCACCTCAGCGCTGTCCACCATTTTACTTCATCGGCATCGAACGCCTTTGCTGCTCCAGTTGAATCATGGGACGGAATAGTGTGCTTTGGTTGCATACTTAAAAATGGCTGCCGATTGAGTACGTCATCCGGGGACTACTGTATAGTATGGAAGTATGCGATTTCGGACGCAGCCAAAGAACGTAGCAGGGAACAGAAAACGGAGAACAGGAAACGGAGAACAGGGAGCAGGAAGCAGGAAACAGAGAACAGAGAACAGTCCATTATCTACATCATTCTGATAAGGACAGAGCAAAAAAGGATGACACATGGATAGCTAAACAGCTTAGCTAAAGTTACTGGGTATGTAACCTCCAAACTGTTTCATACTGACTGTTATTAGCACTGTTTCTATTAGCATTAGCTGTGTGTTTTAACACTGTTTGTATTAGCACTGTTTGTCTGTGGTAGCATTGTATATTAGTGCTATCACTGTTTGTATTTGTGTTAGCGCTGTCGTTTCCTGTTTCTGGTGTTTGAGTGAATTAGTATTGTTTCGCCTCTGTTTGCTAGCACCAGTTATCTTATGGTTCGAGCTAGCTTTGCTTGTTTGTATTTCCTTATTGTTCGTGTGTTAGCAGTCAGTGTTAGCACTGGCCTTTTGTCGTTCTGTTTGCTTATAGCCTCGGCTTGTTAGCTGTACTATTTTTGACTGTGTTAGCACCATGACAGCTGTTTATAAATCACACACATCTGCTCTTACATCGCTCTCCCTCATCGGAATTCTGAATATTAATCTCAGAGTTTGCTCAGCTATTAGAGCTGCAAAGGCTAATGCAAAACTTAGCGGCAGCTGCAGGTGTGTTCGAGACGAAGCCTTTAAACCCGTAATTTATCAGAACAGCGGTTTGCTTGAATGTCTTCTGACGCCTCAAAGTTTAAACGCAAGAGTGCCTGGTGTTTCCTCACTACGTTTCCCAGTGCTCATCACTCCCGACTTTCTTGGCAGTGTGAGAGAGTATTATTCTGCTTATCTGATGTTCGATACCACCAAGTTCCTTGCCAATCCGATACTGAGTTAAAAAAAATAATATTTAAAAGTGAGTGACTGTCTGAGCGGTATGCTGTTGCACATACGTTATACACTTACAGACAGAAGAAAAAGTAGTTCTTACCATCTGCTTAATATTTAGATAAGATCTTAAGTTAGTTCCCACTGTGTTCCTGCTAATGATAAACATTACCTCAAATCAAAGTATCAAGAACTATCAAAAGTATTGAGAATCCATTTTAGAGCATAAAGATCAGGTACAGGAGGTATCTTTATTTCAGTATCGATCTGCACATCACTTGCCTGGAAATAATAAAAAAAAAGACCAAAAGTACCATTTCTGCTGAGTGTGTATTTATGTTTATTACCGGGCCACTGCAAAACAAGGAATACCTGTATTACACTGCTCACAAAATGAAAATTTAAACAAATGTTTTTATTAACATCAGGGAACGTTCAGATACTCCAACACTTTCAGCCTTTTATGTAGTGCATTTTCACCAAATGAATACCAGTTGCAAGTTTTTGCATCTCATTTGCATTAAAGAACAACTTTCTTTGACTTGTCGTTTGCTTTCCTGATGTTCTTGTTAAATAAAGACAGATTAAATGGTTGTTTTTTATTGATTCCCTGATTTGTTCCAGACGTATTATTATTATCATTAGTATTATTATTACATTTTTGGACTGTCATTTCAAGCTGTTCAAATCATTGCTGGACTGTTCTTATTAATTGATCTGTATTTATACACGAATTTACTTTTTAAACCACAAACACAACGGGACCTGTTTTCATTCATCCTTCCACCACGAGAGGGCACTGCAGCCCAGACATTGCGGCCTGCCAGCGGTTTGTACAGAGAGCAGCGGCTGAACATTGATAAAGACAAGGCAGGAGATGGTTGAGTAAGATAGTGAGAGGGCTTTGCTCATTCCGCAGGTTGCACAGATTCCGAAACACTAACTAACTGCACCGATTCATTCACGATCGCCAAATGTTTTCAGTGGCGGCAAATCCGTCTGCAGGCCTGCGAGCCTCTGCTTCACGACCCTGGCCTTGCCTTACTGTTTCCAGCTGCAGAAATGGAGAATGACGAGCGGAGCGAAAAAAGGAAGAAAGTTTGGTCTGCTAAAAAGAGTTGGTAAACAATGGCGGGATCTGGCACAGCACCATGAGCTAAACAGCAGGGCTGATCCAAAATTCATTCACATTCCAGACTTATTTCGTAGACAGAAATGAAGTCACGGACGACAGAAGACAGACGGAGCACAATAGCCGGAATAAAGAGAAGATTTTGGATCTGTTGTCTGTCGCAGGGCAAAGCTCTGGCGGTCACGATCGGTTGAACGACTTCGCCTTTTCTCTGTAATTCTCTCTAATTATGCGCAGTGGAAAAGCAGAAAAGCGCAATTCTGTCTCTAATTGCGCACGAGAGCAAACAAATGCAGTGTGCGCGCGCGCGTGTTCATTCGTTCATTCATTAATTTTCGTATCTCGTACTCACGTGCGGAACTGGGGCATAATAATAATAAGACCCACTGTTTTATATACTATTATATCTGATTAAGTAGTATATTATGTAAAAAATGGTATTCGTTGAATTCTGTTTTATTTATCGTATTTTCTGCCTTACTATATAATCCATTTATTTTATCTCGTTTTATTTTATTCTCGTTTATTCTGTTTTTAAATTCTGCATTCACTGTGGTATTTTTTTCTTATACTTTGTATTTTTTTGTATATGTATTTGTATTTAGAGATTTTTGTATTTTATTTATTCTGTTCAGATTCTGCATATTAAACCTATTTAGTATTTAATTTCAATGTAATAATTTTTTTACATACATTATATCATCAGGGCGGTTGATCCACTTTGGGTCTTAGTCCTGCCAAACTTCCTGCTGCACCCTTTGGTTTTTCTCCTTGCCACTGCTGCCCTAGGCTTTGCTCAGTTGGGAACCTGGATGTTCGTTAAGCTGCTTTGAGACAATTCTTAATTGTTAAAAGAGCTAAATAAAGTAATCTGACTTGACGTGCACTCGGACGCATTCCTGGGCTGGAAAATGAACTAGGCCCCTGTGGAGGTGTGATGTGAAACGCTGCAGCGTTTAAAAGGTCCTACAAGGGCATGAAAAAAGAATCTGTGAAGCCTGTGGAACAACATTGAATTTTGACATTCAGTCATTTAGCAGGCAACCTTATTTAGAATGGATATGGTCCAATAATTGGGGGTTAAGGGCTTTGCTCAAGGACCCAACACTGGTAGCTTGGCAGCGGTAAGACTTGAACCGAGCTGTTCAGGTCCACAGTCCAGTACGTTAATCCAATAGCTTCTTTACCACGCTCCCACTTATCTGTGTATGAGGAAGAAAGGTCATTCTGGGAATCAATGCCCCCCTGCCCCATTCTGCAACAGCAACCTTAGCTGGCCCTGCGACAGACTGGCATGTTCTCCAGGATGGGCAGTGCCCAGACTCAGAACAGAACAGAGCAAGATCAATAGATCTAATGTAGGAGCAAACTGTAAATATCTACATCCCTAGCCATCTTACCTAAGCTTTATGTGGGGATCTGATGACTGGGAGGTATTGGACTATGGTCTAGAAGGTCCAAAGTTCCACCTTCCACTGTTGGGCCACTATTGGGCCTTAAACCAATTCAGTTAGCTCTCCACTAAAGGTACGCCACACCACAATACTACAGTATTATCTGATAGGAGATGTGAACCTTCAGTGACTGCATGTATACTGAAATAAATAATCAGACTCTATTTTTATTTATTATATTTATGATTTTATTCTTTTTCTATTTGTTACAGTTTGTACTTTTAGTTTCTGTGGTATTTCGTATAGCCCAATTATCTGTTGTTTTTATTATGTTCTCCATTTCATCTTCTTTATTCTGTCCGTTCATTCATTATCTTCCGCTTGCAGCCACACGGGGTAGCAGGCTAGTCGGTGCCCACCCGGCAACTCTGGGTGCAAGGACACCCTGTGGATTAAGCGAAAGATAATGGATGACTGGGATGCACACACACATGCAGTCACACACTAATGGACACTTTAGAGACGCATGTATTTGGACTGTGGGAGGAAACCGGAGTACCCGGAGTAAATCCACACAGAAAGGACCTTCTTGCTGTGAGGCAGCGGTGCTACCCTACGTGCTGCCCTATTTTATTTATTATAATATAGATTTTATTTTCTTCTATTATTTATTATTTTCTATATTTGATTTTATTCTATTATTTTCTATTATTTATTGTATCGTACATTACCATATGCGCTTTTATATAAGGAGATTTGATAAATGTACACATTTGTATTATTGCAAAGGATTTTATGTTTTATTGGCTAAAGGTTTTATACAATATATGGTTTGTTATTTTGATTTATGATGTTTTTGGGCACTATTTTTCATTAGTGATCGTTGTAATTTCAGCCACACACAGAATGTTATACTGAAAAGCTCAGAGTGTCTGTCTGGAAGTTTAATAAGTTTCCATGCCAGTTCACCATCGTTCTGTCCTGCCCTCCTGACGTGATGAAGGACTGGTTTCTCGCTTTCATGGAGAACTTTGTGGACTTGCACTGAGCCTTTAATTAAAATCCATCAGACATCACTACAAACTAGAACATCAGCTGTAAGCCATGGCATATTATCCAACATCAGCACTTGTGATGCTCCACATTAATAAGATAATGGCTGCGGCATGTGGAGCAATGGCATTGCTGGTAGGGGTGAAACGATGCATCGTGATTCAAAGATGCTCAGAGATACGCGTGGTAGAGATTTTTTTTTATTACGCCATCTCATGCAGTTGCATGATTTGAACACCAGAGGACGCAATCATACATCCTTGTGCTTTAAAAGTCCTCCTAATTTCCTTTAATTGCAGGAAACTAAAGATTTTCTTAAATACCAGTACAGTTAACATTGATTAAAAGTGAAAAATGGATTAGTTGTACTTCAGAAATAAGAGGAACGTTTTCACTTGGTTATGGTGATATGGTGAGGGTGTAATAGGGGGTGTTACACTTTTTTAAGAATTTTTTTTTACTTCATTTTGAATCGAATCATGAGCAGAGTGCATCGTTACATCCCACAATGTAAATATCCATATATTGGGATGTATTTTTGGGGTGAATATCAGCCTAAGGGTCCATGACCTGAAGTTTTTTTTCTTTTTTTTAGAATTTTGAAGACGCTGCAAGAACACAGTGAACAAAACATGCAAGTGAATCAACAGTGCGATGGATAAATAAATAGTTTAAATTCAGACATGATGTCATCTGAAGCTTAAAAGGTTGGTTATGCAAGAAATCCATAGACAAAAATCCCAATTGATCAGGAGCTACCAGAAACAATAGTGCTCTGAAATGAAGGGTTTATCGGTTTCTAAATAAAGGGGATCGCAAACATTTCCAGCGTGTAGTGTGAACGATAAGTAAAGACTCAAACTGTGAGTAATGAGAGCAGAAAACCAGGCAATTCCAACGTCTTTGGCAGCAGTTAAATTGTCATTAGACGTAATCATCACAAATTACGAATCTGATGATGGATTCTGTATGCGAGCCAAGATAGTGGCTTGGCAAACTATTTAGCCCGCACAACCCTGGCAGTGTGCTGTAAAGCTGCGTCACGTGGTAGAACGAGGGCGCAATCCTAAGCGAGACATGGCATGTGTCCCCAGAGGGAGTGTGCACACAGCAGATGAGAGCTCAAGATAAGAGTCCTGAACACTTTCAGGTTTGAAACCCGACACCCAAGTGTATGTTTAGGTCTAGACATGTTTGATCAGCACATCAAAGGAGGTCCGAGCATGCGAGGAGGAAGCAGAAGGACTTGCGCTGAAAGGCTACAAGTGTGCTCATTAGTGTGCTCAGACACGACTGATTTACACTGATTTGGACTAGAGGTTGTTTGAACTCGGTTGATGTGTTTAGTGACTTTCTTGTGTCGTGTTTGGGCGGATGCGTTGTAGATTATCCTTTTGCTTATTTGTAAGTTTGTAAGTATAAGTGCCTGTCCTTTTGTAAGTAGTACAGCTTTGTTTGTCCTGCATTACTTGTAAATTGTCTGTAACCTTTACCTTACCTTACCTTTACCTGTAACTATATAAACTTAAAATATTTTGTGTTGTTCGAAATGCTGTCTATCAAACAAAAGTATTAGGTCCACCATACCATCCTCTTAAAGGTCATGACTTTCCCTAGACAGGGCCGTGACTATACATTACTGCATTTTGTAGAATTATTGTAAATTTCCATAAATAAAAAAAAGGATATATATAACAGTTAATCTTCATTCGGGTGAATGCAATATTCTGCATGCAGAATCCTGACCTGTCAGCTGCCTGTGTGGAATTTGCATGTTCTCTTGAGCACAGGAGAGTTTCAAGAGCGAAACATAAACATGATTAAATCGTTAACGCAAAGCTTATTTTATAATAAAATGTTGAATATCTAATGCAATTTAGTGAAAAACCACCCTGGCTTTTCCTCACTACATTTCCCAGCGTTCATCACAATGTCATGTCCTGCATAGTATTGCGTATCAGAAGTACAGAATGTGTATTTATGGATTCGCATTGTAAAGTCATGAAATCATAAAAAGGGAGTACGTGTATGATGCCAGATTTGGGCCGCTTTCACCTGTTGTAAGAAGGTAGCCTTATTGTTCAAACGATGTTCCAGTACATGGATTTGCAACTCTAAAATTGTCCCCGGGGCAACCGAGATGCCTTGTGATGAGTATCTCTGGGATTTCCTATGACCATGACCAAGATAAAGCAGTTACACATGATGAATCTTTATGTTTAAAACAACTTCTCATTTGAATCACAAGTACAAAATGCTAACATTTATGCTGCCTTAATGAGACGGCTGCTGCAATCAAAGCCGCTTCCTCCAGAATGGGGCTTGGCTGTGGATACAGATCGGTCCCGTTTCACTGGCTCTCTCCTTTATAAATGACACTCTAGTAACATGACCTCCATGATGGGCTTCATTCCAGCTCATATCCTAAAAATACCACTGACTTTTCATTTCTGAACAAACATCCATTATACATGGAGTCTGGCATCGTCTTTTGAACTCTGTGTTTTTTGGGGTGACTGACTCCACGGGATCGAGGGACGCTAGCGCAGAGGGGCGTCCTCACCCGTGCCCGTTCTCCATTATTAATCAGAGCCTAAGCGAGGGCAGCCTAAGGGTCAGCTCCTATTAGTGCCAGCTGGGACAGGAAGCCCACGTTCACAGATTGGGCATTTCACGCTGCACTGCTTTTGCCACTCAGGCCCTGATTTGATATTAATATCCATTTAGGGTCTGTTCTCTCACCTGATTGAGTTGATCAGAATCACGTTTGGCCCCCTGACACTCATTAAAAGTCTTCCTGGAACAGTCATGAAGAGGTTTTAGTGTTTCAGGTGGACGAATTAATCTCGGAGCTTTTTGTTCTACGGTGCAGCACCTGTCGGAGCAGCAGCGACTGCCGAGGCGGTCGGTTTGCGCACACAGCGAGTGTGTCCTAGATATTTCCCCTTGCAATCTTCTTCAGGGTGGGAGCGAGATCTGATACGGGAATATTTTTTTTTTCGGCGAACAATAACCGTTGGCCTCGGCAATAAGTGAAGACGTCGAACCACTTTAGCGTGACAGTAGCAACAAAGGCGATGGAGAATGACTTTGCCACCCAGCTCCAAATTTCCAGCCGTTATCTGATGCCATCAGATCTTGTTAGCGGACAAACTACAGACAGGAGATTGAGGTGAGGGGAGAAGGGGGGGAAGGGAGACACGGCTGAGCGATTCAGATCCTCAACGCAAACAGAATTACGAGGCTGGATGGGGGCGAGCTGTCACCCCGGGGGCCTTAAACCATTGCTTATGTTGCTACTCACTGTGTCATTTACCCATTATCCTCTCTAACAACTACTGCCCAATGAAACACAGCAGGGATCAAATGTCAAGCCAAAGGTCCCTTCCAGGACGACGCTATAGTCACTTGACCTGGGTTTCTTCCCGTGCTGTGTCCAGAGCCTGAGGGCCTTTAGCACATTGTGTTACTGTGTGTGTAACACTGAAACAATTCAGCCAGACAACCAGACCTGTATTAAAGGAACACACAGTTGAACAACATTTGTATTGTACAACTATTCAACCACTACAATAAGGGTTTTAGGAGGAAGCGGACATAAAGGAATGTCTACAATAGTGCTTGAAAAGTTGTGAACCCTTTTGGAATCTTCTATATTTGATGAAAATGTTATCAGATGGTCAGGCAAGTCCTCAAAGTAGATAAAGAGGATAAATGCGATACAAATTATACTTGGTTACTTATTTATTGAGGAAAATGAGCCTATATCACATATCTGCAAGTGGCAAAAATATACTTACATATACATTCACAATATTGTTAATGCAGGAAATTGTTGTAAATTGTTAGTGCGAGCATTCAGGATAAACATGAGACAACTAGTGAGCTCAACAAGACCATAGTGCGTTCTGTCCGTAACTGCACACCAAGGACGTACTCTACAAACGGGAATGATAAAGACTGAGAGAAATGTTTAAAGGCTCAATTACAGGATTTCTTTTAGACCTCCAGTTTTACAAACTCGTTGTATGTTTTTTTTTTCCTGAATGCAGAGAGAAAGATGTGGTAATTACCTGCGTTAACTGAGTTTATTAGTCTGTTCGGTGCTAACCCAACCTATTTGAGGAAGCTGAAGGTGGGTGTGCACTGTACGTCAGTGTGCTTCTGTTTGTCTGAGCTTGCCATGGAGATCATAATTAGAGTTCTGTAGATCAGTCTAAATAAGTGAAGACTGAAGTGATGATTGCTGCTTTGCACTAAAAAGGAAGCCGACGTGTAAAACAATGTATGTTTGTCTGTGTCTGGAGGCACGTTATAAGGGAGGGGGTTCATCATCAGACATGGCATGTATGTTAGGTGGAACTCTGTTATATACTGTACTCTGATTTATTGGAGCACCAGTGCACCTGAAAGTTTCCTAGCCTTATCCAGATGGTGCCTTCCAGCCCTCCCAGTCCTGCAATTGGACTTGTGTCCCATTCGGATCACGCTCACACCTGTCAAATTGATATGAGAAATGTCAAATTTATTCATAAAGCAACAAGAGATGCACAAATGATGTACAAGGTAAAAATAGATATACCAAAGCCAAAAACAATAAAACAAACCAAACGCCCAATCGAAGCTGATCAGCAGATCAGCAGGGACGCAAAATGTAAGCATTTAAATTCTAAAATTAAAATTTTCGAAACATATCCTAAAAACACTGTGAGCCAGTGAAGAGAGGCCAATACAGGAGTAATGTGTGTCCGAGCTATATCCTTTATTTATATATATATATCTAAAAGACTAACCATATAAGCCATATGTCTTATGAGACGTGGTGGTTTTTGGTAGGACCCAAGTACGCGGGATAGACGTATCCCACGACGTATAATAATAATGGGGAAATAATACAGAAAAACAAAAAGGGGGTTAAGAGCGGAGCGCAAGACTAAACACAAAAAAACCCCAAAAGGATAAAAGGGCGCGCCACGGTGTTGCATCCCGACTGGGAGTAACGGGCAAACTGGTCGCGAGAGGGCCCCGAAAAAGCCCCCGGAACATAACCACTATCCCTAAAGGTGCGCATAAGGGCGCAAGCACGCCCGTCGTCTGGCGCGTACTGAACGGAGATCGAATGACGATGGAATGACGATGATCTGGCCCCGAACCGCGCTAAAACCCACGCCTATATAGCACGGGAAGCAGCTGTTCAGAATCAGGTCGCAATCAGGATATTGGATATAAGCCGCCTCACCGATAGCTCTGTAATGGCGACCAGCGAACGCTCCGGGGCAAAGGTAGGAACCCTAACAATATGTACTCCAAACAGCCTTAAAATTGACATAATCTGCATTAAATCCTGAAGACAAAGTGATATATGACTATGGGTGACTTTGCATAAGAGCGTATAATGTTTTGGTCTTCCCTGGATTGGTTTAAATGGGTGATTCTTCTAGAATCATTATCTGATAATTGGAGGGGGCAGAATTTATATGGCAAAAAGCTGAGGCACCACAGGGGTGAGAAGCAAGCAGAGTAAGAAGGACTGCGTTTTATTGCCACCAAATGCAGCCACCAGTGGAGAAACAAGTAGAGAAACAAAAACTGGATATTTGTGAGGTAAATGCCTGAGCAGTTCCTTGCTCTGTTCTGAGATATCTGTACGAGTTTGCGAACAATGTTGATTTATTTGTATTCAATAAATTAAGGTATGAGAAACACTGCAGTATGTTTGCTTTTTAATGCAAGTACATGCCAGTATTCCATATAGCATTGGTTCCCAAAGTGGAGGGGAGCTTTTTCAGGTTTTGCAGAAGCCTGGGGGCAAAGCAAGGCAAATAAATGTGGTTATACAGTGAAAACACAGGGGGCTCAAAATTAGACTTGTATACAAAAAGGGGGGCACTGCAAAAAAACATTTAGGAACCAATACCATAAAGCATTTCTAAGTACAGTACATAATCCAGTACATTTGAACAAACTCCGTTTGTGCAATGTCATAGACTGTATCATGAGCACTAAACAACAAATACTTGTATTTGCATTAGCACAAAAGAATAACTTCTATATAAATTGTTCTAAACTATTTCCCTTCTTCTGTAGGAGATTCTCCAGATTTTTCATAGGTCTGAAAATGTTAAGTGTGTGTGCGTGTGTGAGGTCACCTTGAGCTCAGAGTTTGGTCCTATGCGTTGCCTCTTCTCCGTGCTTCACTGAGCGCTCCTCCAAGCGCAACACTCCCTCACCTGCAGCGCTTCCTAACCCGTCCAGACTCCAGCCATTATAGCGGATTAGAGAGGAGGGGTGAGGGAGGGAGAGAGAAAGAATCTAAGGTGACAATCCTTCAAGGTTTGAAATGGACGTACACAGAGGTTTTCTGATGTTTGAAATGTTCAGAATGAAATCACAGGATCACATCGGCGCACTGCTGAAAGAGAACATGTCACACTTTGTCACAAGGAATGTAGCTCAGAACGCAGCCTATATCAGCATGCTGGTATAAACTTAGCTATGGCTATCAGATATAAACTATGCTCTTGACACTATTTGTAAATACTGTACTTGTACAAGCATTCATAGAAACTTGTCAGTATTGCTTATGTCTCATGCCTGTCAAGCTGCAGCACCTCTTTTTACTTTCACTTTCTTATCTGCTTAATCCTGAACAGGGCCAGGGAAAGAGCAGGTGCCTAGCCAGGGGTATAGGGTGCAAGGCAACCCAAGGCCAAGCGCCAATCCTTCATAGTACACAAACACGCCACTTTAGAGACTCCAATAAGCTTAACACGCAAGTCTCTGGACTATGGGAGGTGCATTTATGGAACATTACATTACGTTTTTATATTTTCGATTGTAAGACTGTATATTCATACAGTCTTACAATCCAAGCAATTGTGGGTTAAGGATGTTGCTTAGGGAACCATCTGTGGCAGAGGTGGGATTTGAACCCTGGACCTTATTTTTCATAGTCCAGTACAAAAAAGGTCCATCCATAAGAGGGGCCACAGTGTGCATGGCCACTGACTACTTCTTTCCATTGGTAAGTGCCAAATTTCTACAGTAACAATAAATCCGCATAGAAAAATGCACTTCGTTCATCATGTCCCTCTACCATCTAATGGTCAATGGGGAACTGAAGCAGTGGCCAATGCAGGCTCACAGTCGTGTTTGTGCAAAGTCAGGTTAGACTGGAAGCTGTGCTGAAGCAGTGTTCTGAAGCCGGGAACCAACGGAGCTCTTTTAAGTCATCTGCACCTACATGACTGATCATGACTGCTCTCCACACTGCACTGTCACACCTGGACTGTAAGAACTCATATGTTAGAATGCTGTTCATTGACTTCAGTTCAGTTGGATCCCATCCAAGCTGATTACCAAGCTCAGCCATGTTGGTTTCAGCTCTTCTATCTGTAACTGTATTCTGGACTTCCTGACCGACAGGCCACAGTCTGTCAAGTTAGACAACATCTTTTCCTCCTCCATAAACTTGAACACTGGTGTTCCACAAGGCTGTGTGCTGAACCCTGTCTTATATTCTCTGTTCCTCTACGACACCTATGTGTTCCTGTTTATGGCTGTAACTCTATAATCAAGTTCTCAGATGACACCACGCTGCTGGGCCTGATTAGAGGCGATGATGAGACGGCCTACAGGGATGAGGTGCAACAACTAGCTGCCTGGTGCGAGGACAACCTTGTGTTCAACACCCAGAAAGCCAAAGAGATTATTGTGGCGCAAACCCCCATCTGCATTAATGGAGCCTTGGTGGAACGGGTGTCTGGTTTCAAGTTCCTTGGCATCCACATCTCAGATGATCTCTCCTGGTCCATAAACTCCTGCATGCTGGTCAAAAAGGCACAGCAGCATCTTTACTTTCTACGGAGCCTCTAGAGAGCTGGCCTGAATCCCAGGATACTGGTGGACTTTTATCGCTGTACCATTGAGAACATACTCACAAACTGCTTCTCAGTGTAGTACGGCAACTGCTCCTCTTCCGACCGTAAAGCGCTCAAACGGGTGGTGCAAACTGCCCAACGCATCACTGGCTCTCGGTTACCAACAATTGAGACCATTTACAATAAACGCTGTCTAAACAGTGTGAGAAACATCATCAAGGACATTTCTCACCCTAACCATGGACTTTTCACTCTACTCCCATCTGGTAGACGCCACAGAAGCCTCCGGTCTCGCACAAGCAGACTAAGGAAGAGCTTTTTTCCTGAGGCTGTCACCCTGATAAACTCCACACAGTCACCTTAGTTTCACCCTGGCACTGATTATCATTGTTTTGTTTTGCACATCCTACTGCATTATTTATTTCAGGACACTCAGGACTGTCCATAATCCACATATTATATATATCGCATATCATCACTTACACTGTTTCTATTTTGCACCTGTCCATATTTATTTTGTATATTTGCACAGCTTATTACCTGGACTACTCAGTTCTGTTTACATTCTTTGTACTGTATATTAAGCCATTGCACATTTACATGATGTCTCTTCCACTACCTTCAACACTTATGTAAGTAATTACTGTATCTTGCACTTCTGGTTAGAGTTAGATGCTAACTGCATTTCATTGGTTGTTTACCTGTACTCTGCACAATGACAATAAAGTTGAATCTAATCTAAATTCAACCCTAGAACCTTAACTCGTGCTGGAAGCCTTTTAAGGTAGACAACTAAATGCTTTAAAAAGTTAATATAGATATGTTTTTACTTTATTCTCTTAATTTCACTTTTACTTTTGATGTTCTTTTGTATCTACAGTACATGCTGATCTATATCTCGCAGTACATAACTTTCTCTATGAAAGTCATAATGAATTGCAGGATGCCTCTGATGTGCATGTATCAGATTTGTGTGTGTGTTAAACTGCTGCGATGGCTGCTGAAGTATAGTGACAAAAACCTTTCTGACCCTATTAACGCCTCTGTTGATTGCCTCTAACTTTTGTTTTAAAGGACGTGATAATTGCCATCTAATGACATGAAGTGGCTGTTTTTTTATTCATATTATGCTAAACGAGACAGTGGACAGAATAACAATGGCTAGCGTGCGTGAGCGAGGGTGATAATTGATGTTACAGCATTGCCAGCAATTTTAAACAGCATGTCCCCTCTTCGGCTTGCTCTGGTTATCTCTCCAGAGATGTGAGATCTTTCATTTCCTGTAATGGAGACATGACAGACAGAGCCGAGACCAAGATCTGATCCATTTATATCATATGATTGATATGAGAGACGTCTTCAATTCTGATTATCGGCCAGACAAACAGTGTGCTCCAGAATTATTGCCACTGTGCCTTACAGTGTATTTGTGGTTAGTTAAATCTCAAATCCGATTGGAATTGTACCTTTAGTTGTGGTAAAGATGTAATAAGACAAAGCTTAATCAAATTGTGATTAAGTGGTACTTTGTACAACCTTCCTTTGTCAGGCAAGCAGTCTATGATGTTTGATGAGACTGGAGAATACAGAGCAAGGACTCTCAAAAGTACATAGGATCCTCTAGGGTCCTCATTTGTGGGTTCTCTTCCTAAACTCAACCTACAGGGTTTCAGCAGCTCATTGGGCTGAGAGATCAGTGTCATATATGTGATAAATGAACCACTTTTGTGTTAATTTGGACACGTTTTAGATCATTATACCACTGGAGGATCCAATCTTGTGGCTTCATAACAGGGCAAGATTTTGATCTAGAATTTCCACATTTTTATGGAGTCATTCTTTTTTTAACAATCCCACAGAAAGAGGAAGAGAGAAAAAGATACAGTTAGGTAGTGGAATTGTATTATTAAAGCTGGTCTTTACAGGGTGCTCAAATAGAAAAAAGTTAGTTGGATGTTTTTTGTACTGAACTTTTGTCTGTGACAAAATGAAATAATGTTAAAACCACAGAAAGCAAAACAATATTTTAACTGCAAATGCTATGATCCAAGATGGCTTTGTGTCTCAGCATTAATGAACATTTTTTGGTGTCATTCCAGTCAGTGTTTCTCCTACCAAGAAAGTCTAATCATCCTCCTTCACAGGTGGGTGCATGACCATCCAAAAATACATTCAAATGATCATTTTTTTCATTAAAAAATCTCTATAAAGTAATTACAAAAATAATAAAGGCGGGATGGGGTAGGAGTAGAGGATTCTAGAATCTTTACTGAGGCACTAGGGTAGTGGGGAAGAATGAGAAGTGAGAGCTTGGAATGGGCAACACAGTCAGAAAATCGGTCTGGAAAGGCATGAAGAGAAAGAAACTCAGAACTGTGTGTGTATGCGACTTTTCAGTGAAGTGAGGGAAATGGATAGGTTAAGTGCCTAGGGAGTGATGAGTGAGAACTGGAGGAAATAACAGTCCCACATCACCTCAGATCCTCATCCTACTTACGAGTGGGATTTCATTTTTTTTCTCTTTTTGTGCCAAACTCGTAGTCCTCCTTGGAAAGAAAATCAACTCCCGTAGCATCTTGTGTTGTCTTGGTGCTTATATTTGGGCGTGGAACAATAAAGGCTTTCTTCTGGCATGCCTGCCTAGTAACATGTTTAATATATGTGCATGTTTAAGAATTGGAGAACCCAAAAGGCTTCCCCCATCGGCAAGATCCCAGTTAAGAGCTGTGGGGCAATATTTTCTCCTGTTCAGGTGAAGGGAAACATACATTTTCTCTGTTCCAGCCAGAGTCAGCACAGCTCCTTAATTATTGTCCTAACATTGGATGTATTTTCAGGCATGTTCTGTTGTGGATGCATGAAAAGCACTGTATATCATTATTATTATTATTATTATTATTATTATTCTTTTTGTGATTAATACAAGTCAAACCACTTAACAGAGACAGTTCAAACATTGTTCGCATAGATTATCGCTCTGTGTGCTGTGCTGCGTATTTTGGGATAATTTGATTTATAATTTTTAATAGATCTAAAAAATGCCTTTAAAAACCTAAAAATGTAAAAGTCTCCCATTAAAATTTTCAATTTTTAACAGACATGCACATAATCCATAAAACATAATGTAAAACAAAAAACAAAATTAGGCCAAAAGCATTGGGACACAAAACCAAAATGCCACATTTCTAGCACTGTTGTAGTTCATTTAGCAAGTGCAGATACATTTTTATTCTCGTCATTAGTATGATCCCTGAAGCAAATGTTCATTTAATAATTTGTTTATTTCATGTGGATAGGATACCTTGTAGTACAGGAAACATTAAGATGCAGCCCATTGTGTAATGCTGTTGGAGTACTTTGCTGTTTCAGCTAATTTCCAGCTAGCTTCAAATATATGTCACAGAAGTTCTGTTTTTAATGAAATCTGTTTGAAATGTAGGAAGCAAGCAATATTTATTCTAAAACTAGACAAAAATATTTTAGTTCACTAGGACAATCTTAGACTGGGTTCAGGCTAATTGGCTACCCTGCTTTCCAGTCTAGCTAGTTAGGTATCTGTTAGCTTGCATAACACTGATCACAGATAGAGGGACAGGATGTTCAGTGTAGCTTTCACAATACATTGAAAAAGATGAATAAAAAGATTGAAAAACCTGTTATAAGAAAAATGCCCATAAATCTGGGAAGTATTATTGACGAAAAATAATACGTAGAAAAATAATTTACAAGTTTTAATTACTGAAAATGTTAATTGTTAAAAATGGCACAAACGCCATGCAGAGACAGATGTGCTGACCAACAAAGTGAGTATTGTCCATAACTGTAAATAAATTTACCCCAGCTTTCGTACACCCTGGTTTTTATACATTTTGGTTATCGTTGATTTTTTTGGTGAAATGCTGCCCCGGTTATTGTTTATTTGCCTGGTTTTCGTCACCAAAACTCACTGTTATTATTCATTCATTCATTACTTAATCCACACAGGGTCACAGGCCAGCCAGTGCCCACCCAGCAACTCTCTGCGCAAGGGCAGGAACAGCCCTAGATGGGATGCCAATCCATCGTAAGGCGCACACACACAGTCATGCACACAGTCACACACTAAGGGCCACTTCAGAGACACCAATTAACCTAACACACATGTCTTTGGGCTGTGGGAGGAAACCAGAGTACTCAGAGTAAACCCGCGCAGACACAGAGAGAACATGCAGACTCCACATAAAAGGACCCAGGCTGCTCCACCCTGGGATTAAACCCAGGACCTTCTTGCTGTGAGGCAGCAATGCTACCTGCTAAGTGTAAAGCTATAGTTATGGTCTATATAATGTATGTTTTGTTAATATTTTGAAGTCTCTGGAGCGGATTAATTTGATTTACATCATTTCTTATAGGAACCATGACTTCAGTTATGGTTCATTTTTGCTCTCGTCAGGCACTTAGGAACGGATTAATAACGAAAACCAAGGTTCCCAAAAAGCTTTTCCTTAGCTGCTATGTTGTAGCCTGCATACTGATGTACTTATTCCCTGACCATAGTAGAGAGAACAGACCATACTGTGAGATCCCCAGTGATCTTATTAGCCATTTGTATTAGTGCTCAATTAACAACTAACCCAGCAATGCCATTTTGAACCAGCAATAGACCTGCACTGTCTGGAAGAATCAGCTACAACTGCTGTTTTGTAGATATTTTTATTCAGCTAGTACAGTCTTGTATGAAATGTTTGGTGTTGAATGATTTGATGTTTACTTCGAACGTATACTTATGTTTTATTCAGTGCTATGATGCAGATACAAAAGCACATTGCATTTATTTGGGATATGCTTGACACTTGGAGATTGAATGTATATATTTTTTATTCTTGCATTTGGAGAAAGTGTGTTACCGTCAGTTATTTTTGCTCACACACATTAAAGCGAATACACACATTTGCCCTCCTTGACCTAAAAGTAATACAGAGCTGAGATGAGAACCAGAATGGTATACAGTCTTAGTTTGCTATTCTGCAACCAATATAAGAAAAATGAAAAAAAAAAACCTTTCTTTCTCTTTCTCCCTCTGTGTTTGTGTGTATGTGTACCTTGTCTTGCTATTCTTGTGAGGACCAAATGATCCTACATTGATAGGAAGATCAGTATTTTTGACGATTTTTGACTTCTTTTAACTTAAATGGTAAGTATACCATGAATTATCTGCTGTAATCCTTCATTGCCATTCTTGTCAATGAATGTCCAAGTCCTTTCTCTCTCTCTATCTCTATTGTGTGTGTGTGTGTGTGTGTGTGTGTATGTGTGTATGCGCGTGGGTGGATTGGTGCATCTGAAATGGGCATCTTGACTGATAGGTGGAGGTCTTCTAAGTCTTCATCGCACATAATGGAAAAGCCAGGGGTTCAGCTTTTATTTTTCTTTCTATCCTGCTATGATTGGTTTTCAATTCGGTCTTCATTGATCAATTGTAGCTGTAAAAGTGGGAAACCACGATCATGATAAAATGTGAAGAATATAAGGGATGCATTGAAGACTGTTACTATATATTATCTAATATAGAATACTATTAAGTATTTTTATATATTAATTAAGTACTTTTATATTACAAATATAAATATAAATATTATATAAATAAATATACCCCATTCTATGTAGTAGTGAATGTGCAGTCCTGTGCAAGTACTGTCTAAGGCATTCTATATTTTCCAGTTTATATTCTGCTTATTCTTTAGATTTTATTATTCTCCATTATATAAGTCTATTATTTATATGCTATCTTAACTATAAAACTACTACAAACTCATAAAATACATAATTTAATCCCAACATATAACATCTATACTGCCCAAGGAGGTTGAGTCCCTTTATGAGTCTTGGTCCCCCCAAGGTTTTTTTCTTATAACATTTAGGGAGTTTTTGTCTTGCCACTGTTGCCGAGCGCTTGATGAATTTGGCCTTTGGTAAAGGAAGTTAAAAGAACATTCTAAAGCTGCTTTGAGACAATGATCTATTTGTTAAAAGGTACTACAGAAATAAATCAGACTTTGTGTTTCACTTTAGATTGTATGTTTGCATCAGCTGCTAATTGCTCTGCATAAAAGCATATGCTAAATGACTAAATGGCAAATGACTAGGGAAATGTGATGGAGCTCCCATAACCCTGATTATAAGGTGCTTTGCAAAAGGCTTAAACTACCTTTAGATTAGTTGTTTTAGCAATGACATAATGACCATATATAACACGTTCTCGATAATTGGACCCCAATTTTGAAGCTTTGATTTGTCACTCCATAATCCTCTTTTTTCCACTGATCTTTGTGATTTTTAGCATATCTTAGCCTTTTCACCCTGTCCCCCTTCCAAGCAAGTGTTTTTGTTAGCTGCTACCCTTCCAACAAACCGTTATTCTGTTTTTAAAACTGAATACAAATAGCCTGTTTTTTAAAATTCATTCATTCCTTGTCTTATTCGCTTCTTCCCAGACACTAGGTCACAGTGCCTAATCAGCAGCACAGGGTGCAAGGCAGGAACAATCCTAGACAGGGTGCCAATCCATCGTAGGAAACGAAACAGTGCTAACCATGCGCCGTGCTGCTCTGTATTGTTCACATGTATTCTACTAAAGAGATTGAGAAATAAATATATATGGTCATTATATTATTGCTTAGAAATGGCATATCTAATCTAAAATCTAATTGTAGCCTTTGTCTTTTGTACAGTACTAAAACATGGAAGGAAATTTCTGTGAGAAGTGTGGATATTTGTTGAATATACTATTGTTCTGTTTTTGGCTTCAATTATGTTACAGTCAGAGAAACTGTAACTTATAAATACCCATAAATTACCTCTCTGCACCAGGCCACTCTAAAATAATACAAATGATTAATTTGGCACTTTTTAAAACATATATCATCAGCAAAAAATAATTGAGCTATTGAGCTAATATTGAGCTAAATCTATGGGTTGAGACTTGAGATTTATAGCCTGTGGAGCTCTACTATTTTTGCAATCTAAATGTCAGACCTCGTGTCGTGTCAGGTCGTCACAGAGAGACCGTGAGTTTTTCCAAAATAACAAAGTGACTTGAAAGGCTACAAAGAGCTGATACATGCAGGATCAAAGGGAAAGCTCTTCTGATGCCACTAAAATTTGCCATCAGGTTATTTGAATATTAATTTGATTTATTTATTCTCCTTTCCCATTCTCTTTCATTTAGGCATGTAACAATATAGTCACCGTATAAATGTACTAACCAATATCGGCCTGTTTGCATAACGATAATGTTTAATTAGCCAGAATGAGACTATTCTACGCAGGCAACCATCAAAAATCATTGCTGGGCCAAAAGGCTGAGAACCACTTACTAAAAGCCTTTGTTTGGATCTTTGTGAAGAAAGATTTATACTGCAGAGTGAGATTACGTCAAGGCTTTGCAACAACTACTTGAAGACCAAAAAAGATCAAGGACCTTCCTCAATAGTCACTTGACCTTAGGTTAAGCATTTATGGGGGCACTTGAAGATCGAGAGAGCCAAGCATTTAGTAACTTCATAAGCTGCTCTCTGCAATATTTATCAAGCAGGGATTAGATGGAACGTTAGATTTTGGCCAAATTTGTATACAAGCTGCCATCAAGGGAACATATCAAATACTAAAACGTTTTGAAATTTGGGTCTGCGGGTAGCACTGTCAGCTCACAGCGAGAAGGTCTTGGTCCAGGTGTCTCGATCATGACCTTTCTGTGTTGTGTCTGCTTGTCCTCCATGTGTCCACAGAAATACATTAGGTTACCCGATTACACTAAATTGGTCAGAGTGCATATACACTTTGATGTAACCTTGTTTCTATGACTGAATTGCCATTCATGTTGAATAGCACTGTTAAATAAAAGTAAATAAATTTAAAATAATGGTATTCTGATTATAGTATTTGATGATGCACTGTATTCAATTAAACAATGTTAAAAATGGGAGTAGTGGTGCAAAACATTCCCCCCCAACTACATATACTGAGTTTTTATAGGCTACAAGGCTTAGCTGTTGATCCAGGGACTGGTTTATGAGAGGCAGGAATTTGATCTTGACCTGAAGGCAAATGCACTTATGTTGTCTCTCGATCCCCATTAGAAAGGTTGGTAAGCTGCTCTTTCTGCCAACCTTATCAGCCTTCTTGGGTCAAATCTCCGTGGACCTGGCCCAGTTTTGGCAATTATAATTTGACACCCAGAGTTTAAAAACGGTAAAAACATGCATAAAATACCATCTTTTACCTCTTCTGCATGCAAAGTTCACCTTTAGAGGCATGGAACTTATTTTCTGATTTTATTTTTGATTTTGCCTGAGCTGTATCTAAAATATTTAAAATGTTTAACATGCAAAAGTCTGGCATCTTTTTTTAAACACGCCCTAACTTATATAAGCTTTTCTCTAAAAATCCTTGACACATGAACACACTTAATCCAAAACACAGAAAATGTAATTGACATGGGTGTCACTGTGGGGTTCCAGGAAAGACTAAAACCCCTCAGCAGCCAACCTAAGACAATTGAGGCCCAAGAGAATTCAGTAAGACACTGACATATAAAATAAGCTTATCTTTATATACTGCTCACAAAAATGAGGAAATACTTCAAAATGCAATCACCCATAATGAAATATCCTCTATTTTTTTGAGTAGTGGTATAAGCTGTGGGCTTATTGTAGGCAGTGCATTGTTTATGTAACATCAGTATTGGTAATATTAGTAATTTTCTCCTGTTTTAATAAAATGCTTATGTCTGCTGCACAACAACTGAAACTATAATACAGATTCCAAGGCCATTAATATTGTCAGTGTAAGTATGTACACTGGTTATAGAACATATGTACACTCTCTAATGCATAATCATATTTATTGATTAATGTATTTTATTTATTTGTAGCAAAAAATAAAAGCATACGTTATAAACCCTATAAATCCAAGAGTGCACTGAGTGGTATTGAAGAAGTATTCTACAAACGGTTTATAGAGCACTAATGAGTAACGTTAGTTCTAAGTACAAAGAGCAAATGACCGAAAATTTAAATCTTAAAATCAATTAAGAGTTAAGTGATGTAATTCTGTCATTTATTTAGTTTACTGGGTTAATTTTATATATTGTGTATGCACAAAGCTTGTGGTTACTTGGCAATGCTTGTGTGTGAAAAGGTCTCCTGTTATCACAAATATGACGGTGAAAACGCTTCTCAACAAATCAGACTGTGAGGTCAGAACTAACTGGTGTGTACAGTATAATGAATACTGTACTCTATAATCTTTAGATTGGTAGCAGATGGGTAGAACTTTATAGGTACCAAGGAAAAGATAATTTATTACTAATATGGTGTCTGGTTATTCTGATTAACTTCAGTGGTAAGACTGGAAAATGGCCAGCTCGGTGCCTCAGTGGGTAACACCGCTGCTTCAGTCCCAGGGTGGAGTGGCTTGCGTCCTTTCTGTGTGGAGTCTGCATGTTCTCCCTGTGTCTCTGTGGGTTTACTCTGGGTACTTAAGGTTTCCTCCCACAGTCCAAAGTTTGTTAGGTTAACTGATAACTTGGAAATAAGATAACCTTGTGTGTGTTGCTAAAATGGCTGGATACTACGCAGCAGTCTTCGCTTTCCACTCTTGCACTCACATTTCTAGCTCCTAGCAGTTTGTTGTTCCTAACTACTGTATTATTATTCTATATATTACATAATTGATTGATACTTTATCAACTTAACTCTCTTCCTTCCTGTTACCGGTCGATTATATATGGGTGACCGGCTTGTGTCTATGGTGTGTTTATTAGCCTTTAGCAAATCTCCTTTATCCATTTAATTTCGGCTTTGTCTTCGTTACAGTTTAAATCTATATCTCTTCTTACAGTCATTTCTTACTCCGTGTTTGCTTATTAGTATCATTATTTGTTTAATAGTCGTTAGCGAATCACTGACTCGTATTTAATTTTGGATTTATCTTCGCCGTGGTCTAATTTGATTACTTTATAAAGCCGTTTCCCAGTTTCTTTTTACAGGTAACTATTACAGTGATTTTACTGACTCCACTGGCGATTTAATCGGACCAAGTTGGACCTTCAACTCCAGTGTACGAAGATCTATAGCAGGAAGTCTACTGTACTCAGCTGAGTCACCAGTGCTCACATCCTAAACCATCAATCCACAACCTTACCTGAAGCTAAGTACATTTAATTGATTTTTATAGTAGCTGTAACATGGCTTCTGTTGTTCTTTTTCCCTGTGGCATGTTTAGCTATCCTTCTTCCGTCATTACTGTAAATTTTGTTTGTGATAGGTGTAGGTTTGTAGCTAGTCTGACGGAGAAAATTGGAGTGTTACAGGCACGCATCCAGACATTACAGAAGGCTAGCTCAGATTCTAGCTTAGCAAGTCCGGATGCCACAGGCCACTGCCTCTGGCAGTGCCCTCGCAGCAGAGCAAGTGGGTGACAGTTCGGCGACGTAGTCTTAAGGCTAGCTCACCAGAGCACCACTCTTTACCTGTTCACGTGTCAGTGAAACACCCACTGAGCAGCCTGTTGAAAGAGCTCTGGTCATAGGTAACTTTATTCTGAGATGCGTGAAACTAGCTACCCCTTTAGGGACACCAGCAGCTAGGGTTTTATGTATCCCTGGAGCCAGAGTGCCAGACGTACTAGGGAGCCTTAGTGAGCCTCAGAGCTGTAGATTCTCCTAGATAGTTATTCATGTAGGGGCTAACAATATATGCCTTCACCAATTGGAAGTTACTAAGGCTTGTTTTGTTTTTATTAGAATTGCGAAGGCAATGTCCAATTGGTAGTCTGCTCTGGTCCCATCCCAATGGTCCCGAGGTGAGTAGGTCTATAGCCACTTAACTGCTGGTTGTCAAAGTGGGCTTTAAAGACAACTGGACTAGTTAGATTTATTAGGGGCTGACTATCCAGAGCAGGGGTCAGGCAGCAGGCAATTAGGTTTAACCAACTGTCTGCTGGTAGCCATGCACTGTCACCCAGACCTAACTTAATTAAAACTGTCTGTCACGCGCATCTGTCCCAAGCCTAGATGCACCGAAAAAGTCTGCTTTAATAACCTTATTAGGATAAACACAGATAGTTCTTGTATAAATAATATTCTTAAACCTAAGCTAGGATTACTTAAGATTAGATCGCTGACAAACAAGGCAGTGATTATAAATAAAACAAAAAACAAAAAAAAAACTAATCACTGATAAACGCTTACACTCGCTCTGTCTTACTGTAACTTGGATTAGACCACATGAATATTTAGCCTTAAATGAAGCCTCCCCTCCTGGGTACACTTATGTTCAACGCCCTCGTCCTAATGGTCATGGAGAAGATGTAGCAACAATTTTTGACAAAGATCTAGGTGGTAGTGCTAAATCCCATTATAAGGCTAACTCATTTGAAATACTGATTCTTAATGTGACTGATCCATCATTAGGTAATTATAAACCATACTCTTTTCAGCTCATGACTATCTATCGCCCTTTAGGTCCTAACTCAGAATTTCTTCAGGAATTTGCTTATTTTTTTCCTGCTTAGTACTTTCAACAGATAAGGCTCTAATTGTAGGTGATTTTAACATTCACTAACAAGCAGTATCCACTTAAAATTGCTTTTTAGTCCATTTTACAAACCATGAGTATCACTCAGAATGTGCTGGGGCCGACCCACCGCTGTAATCATACTTTAGATCTAATATTGACGTTTGGCATCGATATAGATAACATCGCCACAAAGGAGCTAATTTCTGATCACAATCTCTTAGTTTTTGAGCTAAATGTATCAGATAATATTCATTTACTGCCTCATTATAGCACTAAGCGCACTATCTAGCTGCATTTATTAATAACCTTTCAGACCTAACTTTTAATACACTTACAGAGCTTAAGGCTGCAACCACCCAATTAGAATGTGTATTTTGCTGAACCCTGGATATAGTTGCTACTGCTAGAGTCAAACATTTTCAGAGAAAAAAGCTAGCACCTTGGTACAATGACCATACCCGTACTTTAAAGCAAAACCTCATAGTTTAGAACGCAAGTAGTAAACGGGAGGTATTTAAGATCGCATGGAGGGATAGCATGGCAAAGTATAAACAGGCCCTTACTAAAGCTAAATCTGTGTATTTATCCTCAGTCATAGAGAAAAATAAGAATAATCCTAGATTTTTATTTAATACAGTCTCCAGATTAACTAAAACATTACAGAAACCGACTCTGAAGTTCAGCATGATTTTAACAGTAATGACTCCATGACTTTCTTTAACTCAATGCTCATCAAATCTATTCAGCAACCTTCCAGATGCAGCACTAGTGTAGATTTCTGTTTAATTACCTCTAAATCAGGACTAAAATCCTTTAACCCAATCACTAACACTGAATTGTCCTCACTGATCAGCTTGTCCAAGTCAGCAACATGTTTATAAGATCCAAGCGCTACATATTTACTCAAAGAATTAATACCTAGTATTATAAAATCATTACTTGTTACCACAAACGCATCTCTTACTTTTGGTTATGTGCTAAAATCCTTTAAATGCGCCATAATAAAACCCCTGATTAAAAAACCCAACCTTGACCCTTGTGTTCTGTCTAATTATAGACCAATCTCAAATCTACCTTTCCTCTCCAAAATGTTTGAAAGAGCTGTTTCTCAGCAGCTCTGCAATTACCTCCAAAATAATGGTATTTATGAAACATTTCAGTCAGGATTCAGGCCTCATAATAGTACTGAAACAGCATTAATTAGGGTACTTAATAATCTATTCATATTATCAGATAATGAATTAGATTTAAGTGGAGCATATGACTATATGATCATGAGATCTTACTTAATAGGCTTAAAAACACTATTGGTATTAAGGGAATCGCACTTTCTTGTTTTAAATCCTATGTGGCCGACCAGTACCAGTTTGTTTTTGTAAATAATCAACACTCTAAGCTCTCAAAAGTAAAGTACGGTGTCCCTCAGGGGTCTGTGCTTGGCCCACTGTTAT
>JAUZST010005374.1:0-15622 GCA_034779995.1 Parotocinclus haroldoi | reverse complement strand
GTGTGTGTGTGTGTGTGTGTGTGTGTGTGTGTGTGTGTGTGTTTATATATATATATATATATATATATATATATATAGAGAGAGAGAGAGAGAGAGAGACAGACAGACACACACACACACACAGGAATTATATATATATATGAAATTAGTTAGTTAAATATTGATTAATTAATAATTATATTTTAAATAATTCATAAATATAAAGTTAAATACTGTCATACTATGTATGATTACGTGGAACCGTAACTAAAAACTAAATTGAAATTTTCTGCATTTGTTGTGTTGCAGCTGTTTAAACTGTATAATATTATGTAGATGTATTTTTATAAAAAAAATTATAAAATGTTGTTACCTTTTCGAGAAAGTGTGGCATTTACCTTACCTGTATTTAGAATCTTCTGTAAAAGCAATTGTCTACTTGGGGTAAAATCTCATATTGCACAAGTGCTTCTAAATAAATATCCAATTTACATTTATTCAAAAAGAAAAAAAACAAAGGCTCACAATATGTTAGCTGACCTGCCCTGTAGAAGTCAGCCTGCATGAAATTATCTTATCTGTGATAAGATCCTTTATTGGCGGTTTGAAACCATGCATTGTTTGCTATTCCATTTTTATATATGAACCGTGAAACCAGCATTGACAAACATTTAGGCAAAACCAATTAGCATGATGGTCAGTGATGGCCAAGGCATGATAAACATTTACACGTCTCCTGAAATGTAACTAAGCCAGCTTGTTCTCACTGCCTCCAGTTCCTCCAGGTAAAGCCCCAGTCTATAGAAGATCGGAGTCCCACTGGCCACTTTATACTAATTAATGCTGCCATGCCCTCGAAAGACTTCCAAAGCCTAATTAACAGCAATTTTTCCTCTGACATATGAATGTGATCTCTCTAATGAGGAATAGAGATGGACTTTCATCTCAGCAGGACCTCAACTTTCCAGCCTCGCGAGAGATCACAGAGGGTTGTTCTGGGATTAGAGATAGAGGATTGAAGAAATAACTGTCAAATTTCAGGGATTATATTTATTAGTTAGGCAAAGAGGAAGTTCTAAAGAAGTAAGGGAATGACCAAATAATTGTGGTCCTTCTTTATGGGTCCATTAACCAGTGATATCTATAAAGATAAACCTATCTAACCTACCTGATCTATTTGCTTGTAATTAGTGTATGTATAAAAAGTCAATGAGTTTATGGGTTCCTGACAGACCCCTGCATGTTTCATCCAGTGTCACCACTGACGTTGTTGGATTACGATCCATGGGGAAAGCAAAATAATTATCAAAGGATCTGCAGGAGAAGATAGTTTAACTTTATAAAACAAGAAAAGGATATAAAAAGATATCCAATGAATTAAGAATGCCAATTAGCAGTGTCAGGAAAATTGTTTGGGATGCAAAGAAAAACCCACAAATAACATCAACTGACATACAAGACTCTCTGAAAAGAAGTGGTGTGGCTGGTTCAAAATCCACAATAAAGAGGCACATGGTCGAGTCGCAAGAAGAAAGCCATTACTACGCCAATGCCACAAAGCAGCCTGCTTACAATATGCCAGACAGCACAGAGACAAACCTCAACATTCCTGGAACATAATTATTTGTAGTAACGAGACCAAAATTTGGAAAGGAGTCAACAAGGCCTATGATGTAAAGTACACCATACCCACTTTGAAACACGAAGGTGGGTCTGTGATGTTTTGGGGATGTGTGAGCTAGACAGGCACAGGGAATTAAATTAATGACAATATGAAAGCATCATTTTATTAGAACATTTTGTAGGAAAATTTTCACGCATCAGACCAAAATGCATGGGATGCACTTGGATGTTCCAACATGACAATGATCCAAATCGCAAGGCCAAGTCATTGGCTACAGCAGAAAAAAGTGAAGGTTCTGGAGTAGACATCTCAGTCTCCTGACCTCATTATCATTGAGCCATTTTGAGGAGATCTCAAACGTGCAGTTTACGCAAAACGGCTGAAGAATGTACAGGAGCTGGAGGTATTTTGCCAAGAAGAATGGGCACCTTTACCATGTGAGAAAATTAAGGGCCTCATTCACAACAACCACAAAATACATCAAGCTGTCATTGATGTTAATGGAGGAAATACATGGCATTAAGAACTAGGGTATGTAAACTTTTGATTTGATTTGGGTAGTTGCTGGTGTCATTGTGATTTCAAAAGGGCAAACAATTGTTCAGTAATAAATGGCTTCATCCAACCACTAACTATGAATAACAGAACAGTTTTTGTATTATCATTCATATTCTCTAAAAAAACGGCCAAAGCATTACAAATTTTGCCAGGGTATGTAAACTTATGAGCACAACTGTACATGAGTAATATTAATACTATAATTTTCTATTTTTATGAGTGGTGCAAGCACATGAGAAAATTCAGAGAAGCGCTTTTCTTACTGAATAATGTGTGTAAAAGTCACAGTCGCAGCATTGCTGCCTCAGGCCAAATACATTTTGCAGACAGGAATAGCATTCACAATGTTGCAGCTTTAAATTACTCGACTGTTAAGTGAATTACTACTGTTTATTATAGTGTGCATTAACCAGAAACTGTTTTGTGGATTATTTTAAGACCACAGTCAGCAATTTTGGGAAGTCATGGAGTAAAGTGATTATACAGCTTCATTCTATTAGCTACTGTCTGAGAGGAATTTAGAATGTTCTCCTGTGCCTGCATGAATTCCCGCTGGATACTTCAGTTATCTTCGATCTCCCCAAAGACATGCCGGAGGCTTATACAACTTGCCCATAGCTGTAAACGCATGTAATGCCCTGTGATGCAGTAACTAGCATTATAAAGTGCTAAGTGAATGTAAATTAAACATTTACAGTAAAATGAAGTAAATGACACACAATTGTAATAATAAGGACCCGGTGAAATGTTGTTTATACAGTAGTACGCAATCAACTGAAATGTGTCATGAAGGTAGAATTGCAAAAGCAAAGGTGAATGTATGATGCAGATTGCCCTCAGTTATGAACCGTAATTTAAAGGAAGTCTCTAACCCCTATTTGCCAGTGTACGAACAGAATGTTACTGTAAATCATCGCTAAAACAAACATTCCATTCCAGCATCCCAATGGGATGTTACTATGGCAATGACCCCATCATATTTAAAACCTTTCTAGTAATGTGTGCATTACAAAACATTTGATTTCACCTTTAGTAGAACTACATGTATTCACTCATGACATGGGGACTTTAAGGGACACCATGCTGGCAGATGTATTCACTAACCTCTTTGAGAGAGCATAGTGTCTGGTTCATACTTCTCCACCAACGCCTGAACTTGTTCAGGCTTCAGAGGAGGGTACAAGATCTCGTTCAGCCGTGGGTCACGCTGCTTGTTGTTGATGAAGTCAGTCATCTGCTCTACTGTGAGGTACGGTCTGCTTTTGGCACCACTACAGATAAATGATGAAAAAGAGGGTCAGAAGTAAAGCCAAGTCATAGTCATACAGTAACAACAGTGTTAAAAGGTGAATTAAGCAACTCATTGACTAAAAAATAAAGCACTCTGATAGAAATCATAGGTTGCTGCAAATCTCAGCATGTTACATGTTATATCTTAGTTAGATGTGAATGATTACAGATGCGGTCACTGACCACGGTCACTGGGTTTTGCCACAAAATGGAAGAAATTTGCTTAACCTGCTGTCTATCTGTCTAACCTGCTGGCTACTCTTTGTGAGAGATTATTGATGGCTAGACCTGCCTCTACAATCCACTTAGATTTTGCCCAGTTGCCCAGCTGAATCACAAAGCCTATAGCCTAATGTTTGTGTATTTGGTTTTATTTAATGTTGCTATCAGGATCAGTGTCCATTTCATTGACACACACAAGGCTACATTTATACACAAGGTTATCTCAAGACACGCCAATGCACGCACACTGGGACAGGGGCAATATAGAGCTAGTAAAAAACCCACACAAACAAACAAAACAAATGTGTTGCAGTACATACCAGATTAATAGTTAATTAGTTATTCAAGATAAAAAATACTGAGGACACATTGTATTTATTTATATACCACTCTAGTATACTACCCTTCAATGACAGACTAGACATATAAAAGGTTGTATATTCAGTAAAATAAGAAATGGATTATGCATTGCACACAATCATATCACATATCTTTTTCAGCACTATTTGATTTATGGGAGTCATTTGCCAGCTCAGATTTGCTTGAGTGTCTATGTGTCTTTCCAGGGCTATCTCTGCCTCCCAGCAGACCATACATCCCCATTTGGCAGGGCAAAGCCATTTTGACCGTAATCCTGAACAGCACGAAGCTTGAAAGAGACTTACATTTCAGAGAAGATGGTATCGATGTCCTTCCGGGGACAAATGCTATTGAGAAACACTCTGTATATGTCTGGAGTGAACTGATCCTGGGGGATTAAGTCATTCTGGAAAAGATAAAATGGGTCTTAGGTGTGCTTAACTGCTATTTCTAGAGTGTTTAGAGTGAAACCTAATTGCAATAATCAACTGGGATGAAGGAGAAAAGTCAACAATTCCATAGATGTGAGTTACATATTACAATTAGCAGCTCTAAAGAGAAGAAACAAAGGTTAAGAGCATAAGGGTTTAACACTTGTTGACTAAAAATAATAAATTAACAAAAAAATAAATACATATCCTTTCTAAAATATAGTCTACATGTGGTTGTATTCAGTCATATGAAAACTTGCAGTTTCCCAGTTTATTTAGTCATGTTTTTGTTTATTTAACAACAGCATCAATTTATGCATCAGTGTCAACGGCTATTCACAACAACAGCAAGGTTACATCGATACCACCTAAACACATTAACTCTGGGCTAATTTAGCAATTAACCTAATTCATGTCATTGGAATATGGGAGACATCCAGAGTTATTCCCCCTTAGGGAATTAGGGCAACTGATGTCTCTAAAGTGCCCCAATGTGCTTTCACTCTAATATGTCTTTACATGATGCCACTTCATACATTACAAATACAGACCTGTAATATTTTTGACTTCCTACCATTGTAAAACAAAAGCGCCCTTTATATTTTTTTTAATTTGCATATAATCTGATATAACTAACACTTAAGCAAAACAGAAGCTGTTACAGTAAACATGCTGGGCTAAAGGGTGGTCAAAATGTAAAAAGCTTGCCATCACAAAGCCGGTAGTTTCTGATCCAGAGGAAAAGTACCTATTCCACAGAAGGAAATAAAATGTTTCCTGAAACAGCCCACATACCAAAATTGATTTGGTTTCCTGCTGTGGAAAAATCCTGACAAAAGGTTGTGGTTTCCTGAAATCTTCTTTCTATATCACACTTTCCTAAAAAAGGTAATCTTTCCTAAAGTCTCAACAACCACCACCGTGTTGCTTGTGTGTATATTAATACAGTAAAGAATAATTAATTTCTAACTAAATTAGGTTAAATTCTACAAAGATTAATTTCTAACTAGAAATGTACATTATGAAATGTTTTAACCTTTTGATTTCTACAATGTTAATACTAAGTACATTTTCGTAAATTAATCAATTCAGTAACATTGCATTTTAGTAATTACATTTTGGTCCACATTGACACAAAAGCACTCAAGTTACTGTTGCCTTTATATAAGCTCAAACCAATGTGGGCATTCTCCTCTGACCTCCTCTGACATTAACACACTCTCTTTTGCTCTCTTATTGTGTACTCACACTTGCCAATCTGTGCCGTGCTCGATTGTGCCCCGCAAAACGTTTGAGCCAGGGTACGATACACTGAACCATGCACTGGAATGTTTACAGATGGACTTGCTGGACTTGAACTACACAGAGAGTAATCTCTTACAGTTACTTACACATGCACACAAGCATGGTTGTCTCACTTTCCTTTTTGTGACTATCCAATGACATAATTGCTGTTGCTTTGATATACTGTATAAACATGACTCTCTCATGCACTAGCTCAATTAGTTTTTATCTCCATCATTGTGGGGTCTTTGCAATGATACAAATATTACTGTAGGTAATTAATGCACCTTCCAAGCAAACGTTTTGGCCCTTCCGTTTATTTGAAATCAAGTTACAGTTTTCATTTTTTTTAACTAAAAAGCTGTATTCCTCAAGGGGCAGCAAAAGGTCCCCAGAAATCAAAGCCGTCTTGCAAAAAAACACACCCACGCACGCGCACACCCAGACCCACGCGCATGCACCCCCACCCCCGCACGTACCCACACCCCCGCACCCGCACTCACCCACACCCCCACCCACACCCCCACCCACCCATCCACCCACCCACACACCCACTCGGAGTTCTACAATATCCCACATTACAAATGACATTTGTGATATTCATTATTGCATGTAGTTTGAAACCCTAATTGTAAATGAGAATAACCTGACCACAAAAAATAAGCTGAATTGTAAGAGGAAAAAAATTATAGCACAAAAAAAACACAGCTTACTCTCCCAGATGGAAGCCCGCAGATCTCCAGAGCGTTCTCAACCCGCTTCCTGTCTGCTGAAAACACCCTAAAGATGCTGGAGCAAAGCGGACACAAACTTCATGTAGAGCATGTCATGTAGAGCATGTCAAAAAATATTTAATTAAGAATATTTAATTAAGAGCAGTCATGGTTTCAAACATCAGTTACATCAGCAGAGTATCAGTAGTGGACACTATGAACATTCATTGTCAGGGTCATGGAACTGGCAACACGGCGCTAGACAGGGACGACCCTAAACAGGGCACCAATCCAATGTAGATTGTTGAACATTTACTCAAATAATACATTTCTACTTTACAATGCTAGTTCTTTTATTTGATACATTTTACTTTCAACCCACCTCAATTACCAGTAGTTACTCTAGAGAGAAAAAGTATAAATGGTGAACAGAATACAATGGTCCTCTAAATAATACCAAATAAAGAACATCTTAAATTGACATTGCTGATTTGCTTACTGCATACAAGCTGTATCAACCTACACCCCACCCCACCGAGATTTTGTTTATTTGTTAATGTTTTGTGGAACATTAATTGTTAAAAGCCTGCTATGTCTGCCTATCTAGAGTTTAAAGTACTCAAGAAAAATATTGTTTATAGTAATTAAAGGAAATATTGCCTTCTTGGTGTTTCATACTACAAGTGAAAGTTTATTATCTCTGACAAGTATATTTATGTAAGATGGGTAGTGAATAAACAACAATGGAAAAAAGTACTGTAACTTTACCTATGTCTATACTATACTATATTTATGTTAATACTTAAAAGCAAGTATTTTTGTAAGTGGAGAATTAAGTGGGGCACATCTGCTTTTAAAATATTTTACAAGGAAGCAGCTTCACAAAAACACATTTTCCTTCTTCTTCAGCTTTGATTACAGCACACATTTATCGAAGGCATTGTTTTTAACAACCTAGGCAACATTATAAAATGTATTTCTATCCACTGTTGCACTGATTTTGCCGCAGCTAATGGTAAAGGGCGCATTGCAGGAATAACCCAAGACAGAGCATCAATCCACCATCGGATTCATACACTCATCCATAAATATCCAATAATCCATCTCTTTGGACTGTCAAGAAAACCAGGCGAACCCAGAGAAGGCTGAAGGGGACATGCATACTCCACACAGAAAAGACCCGGAACACTCCACATGGGGACTGAACAGAAGGCAGTTCTTACTGTGAGGCAACAGTGTTACCCACAGAGCCACCATGAGGCAGTATCCAAAACCCCTTATTTTCTTCCCAAACTGATTACAACAGCTGAACTCAAGATGTCAGCGTGATTCATTTTTATTTGCACCACAGATCTTAAATGTTCATTCTAAATGCTAAGACAGGAAAATAACTACACAAGGTACATTTTTGTTACTAGACTTTTTTAGAATTTGTATAAACACGTACAGTGCATGTTTTTTGTTTTTTTTTTCATTTTTGCTAGTGTGATAATGTGCAAGACCGCTATAGAAGCTCATTCAAATTTGTCGTAGACTATTGCTCAGTGCTACTGTCAGCCCTTGAAAAACTGACAATACAGTGGTTACAAGATGCGAAGCTACTAATTTCTGTCTCAGGCCTAAAATACTACCAAAGAACAGATATGTTTGTCTCTAGTATGCATGACTCATGTTACTGAGTGTAAGCTGGTGTGTTCATTTGGCTCTTTGACTCAACTGAATGCTGGTAGGTGACTTACTGGAAGTAGTCATTTCCTATTTTGGAGGCAAAATAAAAATAATACGATCCATCACATGGTGGCCTAGCAGTTAATGTACTGGACTTTGGACCATAGGGTCCCGGGTTTAATTCCCACCTCGGCCAAGCTGCCAAAAGTTTTGTCCTTGAGAAAGGACCTTAACCCATAAACCCTTAAAATGGCAACAGCTGCATAATAACAGCGTCTGCTAAAATGACAAAATGGCAGTGTACCTGACAGATCACATGGAGCTTATTGAACAGTCGAGATACTCACTTTTTCACAGGAATACATCCCTCCGGAGTGAGCTGCAGCACCAGTTTGGTATACCTGTGGAAAAAAGAATTAATTTTTTTGAGAATCGATTGCTGTTTTTAAAATATAATCAGCACTTCTCATGATATGAAAGCATAAAATTGTGATGACCAGTCATTTATTTAGCACTATAAATATTGCTTAGGCATTGTATACACTCATGCATGACCGAAAGCTTGAAACATTTGCCTAAAGTCAACATCCGTCTGTCAGTTATATGTGTGTGTGTGGAGGTGCATATCTTGTCCCCGTGATTTTCCCATTACACAGTGTCAGTACACATGTGTCTGTGCTTATACATATTTACATTTTATGCTTCACTCAACATTTGTCCCAGGATGTTCTCCATTGCAACTTGAGCATAAGGACGTGCCTAAAATAGCTCGAGTGCAGCCTGGCCTATCATTATGTACTCTGTGATGAGTAGCTTTTTACTAATTATTAATGCCCATTATGCAGTTGCCTTTGCTAGTGATGCAGCTGTTAAGGGCAAAGTTGTGCTGGTATTAATTAACTATAAGAATAAGCTAAATTAACTCCTTGACTCTCTCTAACCTCCTAGTTTTTACAAGTCCAGATGGATCGGTTCACAGCATGCGTATGTGTATATTGTATGTACTGTATACTGTAATGTATTGTATATACACACACATACATACACACACATACACACACACACACACACCTGAACCCAATAGTTTTGGAACATATAAACTTTAAATAGATTAAACTGAATAAGACTGAGTATTTAGTTGCAAATCCTTTTGCTTGCTACATTAAGCCTGTGACCCACTGACATCACTAAACCTTAGCATTTTTTCTTTGTGATGTTTTACAGACTTTCACAAGTAAAATACATGCTCTATATGGTTTACATCTGGAGATTGAACAGGCCAGTCCAAAACATTCTACGTTTTGCCCCTGATGAACTCCTTTGTACTGTTGGCAGTGTGTTTATCTTGCTGCATAATGAAGGATCTCTAACCCTTTTGGTTATATCTTTTTTTAATTTGACAGACAAATTGTTTCACTACACTTAATGCACTAATAAAGGTGTCGCAGTTGACTATTGTAATAGCCTTTAAACGTTTTAGGTTTTATTCCTTTTATCTAATATACCCTATGCAATGAGTAATAGAGTACCTAAGTATAGTTCTCACAATATACTTATTACTATACTTTTATCAATTCCCAGTCTGACTATTGTTCCTGCAGTTGTTTAAGTTTCTCATGCGTTTAGGTCCTTACTAATGTTTCTTTTATAACTCATGTTAACCCTCCATATAATAAATGCATACTATGGATTTAGATGAGGTGTTTAACTTGCTATAAAAGAAATAATCAGCTTTATTTTGCGATAAAACTTAATTGCCACCCACGTAGTTATGTAATTAAGTAGCTCTCCAATACTTTTTTCATTTAAGAAGAAATATATACAGAACCTTGTAACATGGTCACATGTTTCACAGACTCAGATTGTTAATTACGATTTGCTCAAGTTCATTTAGTTATTTTATTCCAAACTACATATCACACCTTTTTAAATGTGAATGTAAATGTTTTAATCTTAATCTAATGCAGCCTTTATGACTTTTGTATTGGTCTTTAATGAATTGGCAAGAAGTGATTTTTGTGTTTATTCACATATTCTCCATGACAGACTGGAATTTGGTGTTTTTGCAGAATCCTATCCTTTAGATGGATAAGTTGAACAAGTACTTGCATAATTTTTGACATGCCCTGATTAGAGCTATCCAGATCCTACTCATTTTCTATTTAAAATCAATCACTTTATAGAAGTTTAACATAGGACATATTGCAGCACGTTTTAAAAGTTTGTAAAGACTTAAGTAGAAATAGAGCGAATAAGTCATAGTGTTTATTCGAAGGCAAACAAGATATTTGCTATTCTTTGTTGGTTACTTTTACTCCTTTGGTATGCTGTTTTTGTCAGTTGACAGTTTTTGGATTTGGTCACTTATCAGACTCTAGACAACTAGAAAGGCAAAACCTATGATTGAAACCGACATGAAAGTTGTCAATCCTCATGAGTATTCCTAGGGTTTGACCAACGGCATGTTTTAGCATTGGTAGATGATTTTTGATTCTCAAAGCAGACACTAACAAACTGACTAAAAAGGTGCTAAAACCATCAAGAGCAAATTGTACTTACACTTTTTCCAGACAGGACTCTCTGGACATGTTTTGGGCCAGCAAGTTAGATGCCAAGTTGAAGAGCTCATCTGCCCACTCCTGTATGAGGTTAAAGCTTATGAAAATCCATAGAACTTGCTTGTGTTTATATATGCATTTTTATCTAACACATGGAGAAACTGAAATATTGACTAATAAAAATAGGGCTTTGTAAATAATGGTATTGTAATCATTTTTGGTGTACCACAGAAGAAAAAAATGTGGGGATGACTGTTGCACAGGAATTAATTTGCACCATTACCTCAATAGACACATCAGTTTTTTTATTTATTTATATACAACACAGTTAACTTCATTTTTAGCAGCAATGGTTACCTTAGCTACCTCATCTTGGAAAGACATGAAGTTAAGATAAGTGATGTTGACCATGTCTGGACCTGTCACCACCGTCAGCATTCGATTCTCTATCTTCCCCACCACACTGGCCACACCAAGCTGCTCTCGGACTTTAGCATCCTGAAACAACACCCAAAGAATGGATTTTAAAAACCACTTGTCTAGCTATATTGTAATTATCCCTTTGCTTTACATTATGAGACGTATGGCACAGTCTTCAAGAACTGTCTGTGATCTAAATGTATTTGGTGGTTGTGGTGCAGTGAACTATGCATTGAAATAAAGAAATGCATACACCACATCTAAGTAATCCGTTATGGCATGGAAAAAAGTATTTTTTGACTCTCAATTCTCATTCTCAAAGATTTAACTTTAAAAAGTACACAGACATCATAAGTTAACTTAATAAGCCCGGCTATTTGAGACAAGCCCATCATCCATTTTGCTCAATTTATTTTCCATGAAAAAAAACCCTAAACTTTAGTCCTGTTACATTACTCTAGCAACATATGCATTTGAACAAACTTGCTGAGTGCCAGGCTAAAGTGAATTCAATTCTATTGGCCAAGCCACACAACATCACAATGTATTAAACTGCAATATCTTTGCTTAACTGCATTTCCAAAAAGAAGCAAAAAAACCCCTATGCTTTTAATTTTAAATCAAAGTACACATTCACTGTCAAGCAGCCAAGTTGCTGTACACTTTCAAATTTGGATCAGTGTAAAGTCAAATTGCTAGATATTCTGCTATGTTATCATGGACCATGACTGCCAGTTAGATATGACATTTATTTGTAAGAAAAAAAAAGAATATTCTCATATAAATAAGTAACTTTATCATGATGACAAGAATTTAAACTGTAATATGTTCAGAAAAAGCTGGGACCGTATGAAAAATACACTAAGTGTTTCTTACATTTACTTTGCTTTTATACAGACAGTATGACCCTATTATTCATCAAGAAAAATCCATTACTGCATTTCAGGCCTGCAACACAATCAAAAAAAGGTTGGAAAAGTAAATCTAATTTTGATATTTATTTTCACCACACCTAAAAGAGGTTTTGGCACACAGTATTCCCTAATGGAAGTGACCCTTTTCAGCAAGATAATGTGCCCTGTTACTCTGCAAAAAGGTCTTGTGGTGTCTATGCCTTGATAGTTTAGACTTTCGGTGGAACAAAGGTGGCCTACGTAATATTAGTTTTAATGTTTGATAATTGATAAACAGTTTTAATGTTACAACTGACAATAACATTATAGTAGGCCAGACGGCAATTTATGTGTAGCTCATGAGAAATTTTAGGTAATTCTAGGTAAATAATTTTGGTTGTTTCACTGTGGATCATTATCAGTTCATTCTTCTTACAGTTCTCTGTATGCTTTTTCTGGAATGTAAATATAGAAATTTAAATCTCTCTCTCTCTCTCTTTCTCTCTCTCTCTCTCTCTCTCGTGTTTGCAGGTGTAAGTGTAACCTGCATGCAAACAGTTGTGTGTTTGATAAGGAAAAGCTGAGCTGTGAGTGTGAACACAATACCACAGGGCCAGACTGTGGCCATTGTAAGAGGAAATATCAGGGCAGAGCATGGAGTGCTGGATCCTACCTGCCCATTCCTAAAGGCACACCAAACATCTGTGAGTACGCACTTAAACACATACACAGGCCCTGAGTTCCTGTTTTCACATGTAGTTCTTCAATCTCTCTCAGTTACACTAAATGGTTTAAACAGTATACAGGTGCTCCCTGTTTTAATATGGCCCGACTTAAAATGTTTCAACTTTTTGATGGCAATCTAATTAAAAACATATATACACAGGTCATATCCATACATTTAAACACATACTCTCTTTTTCTCCATCACTCATTCACTCACTCACTCACTCACTCACACAGGGACACTTTAGTGACACCAACTGAACTAGTGGTTGTCTTTGGAATGTCAGAGGAAACCAGTATACCCTGAAGAAATCAACACAGACATGGAAAAAATTCATACTCATGCTCATTCATATTCATAGTCAAAGCAGGGATCTTCATTCCTGTGAGGTGAAAAAGCTAACTACTGCAATACTCTGAACAAATGTTATGATTTGTTCGTTTTGTAAATGAAAATAACACAACATTTGCAGGGACCAAACTTTAATTTAATGTATTTGTCCAGATTTCTAAATTGTTTAAAACCTACCTGGGGAAATGTACATTCCACAAGATCTTGTAGTATCTTGTAGTATTTTCTTTAATATTATTGTTGTAGTTTTCCTTGCTGGATGTTTAGAAAGTTAAATCAGATTATTATTACAAAAAATGTTAAAATCCACCTTATTTTGTAAGGATGTTTCTAAAATACAGTTTCTGTTTCACTTAATGCCTTAAAAGTATGGCTTTTTATTTTGCTGTGATGGAGAAAAATCCATAATCTAATAACGCTGTAAAATGGCTCGGTCTAAATCGTTTCCCTCAGAATAAAGACAATTCACATCTCTTGTAGAAAAAAATCTCTCTCATGTGCTAGCCATAATTTTAAAATCAATCTGTGGTGCTCATTTTTCATGCCTCATATGGCAGGCCAATAGAGACAATTTATATGATGATTTAAACTGAATTAAGTGTTACATTTCAAACACTATTGCAGTACAGCAAGCATAATGATGAGAAGCACATGAATGCATGTAGCATTACCACCCAAAGCTTAGATAAATGGGCCAGCATTTATAAAATGAGGGTTAAAGTGGTAGAAAAAAGAAGGAACCACAAGAAACCAATGACACACCAGGTGTTATAACACTTTTTCATGACAAATGTCCCCCAAGGTGAAGCGATGTTTCACCCTCAGTGTTGGAGAATAGGAAGAACGATTGGTTTAGAAATGAACAGTGGCATGTCATTTCGGCCACAGAACAGAAGTGCGAGAGTACCACCTTTTCCCCAAAACATTTCTTACAAATACAGTATTTTAGATCTTTAAATACATCCACGTACAGGGTTACAGAAGAGTTTTGTTTTTAAAAATTTCTACAGTTAAATAAGTTCCTCTGCATTAAGTAGACTTAAAATAGTAAATTATTATTTCTTTAATGTGTCTTAACTGTTTCTTTGTTAAATTTAACAAATGTGTGAAACTGACTTGTGCAAAATATTCTGGGTCTGCATGTACTGATACTTTGGTTTCCCACAATGACATGCATGTTACATTAACTGGTGTCTCCAAAGCATCCATAGTGTGTGAGTATTTGAGTGTATGTGCTCTACAATGGATTGGTGCCTTGTCTAGGATTGCTCCTGCCTTGCACCCTAGGCCACCAGTTAGGCACTGGCTCTCCTGTGACCTGTAAAGAATCAAGTGGATAAGAAAGTAAAATGATTTTATTTTAGTAAATGTATACAATCTCACCCTCATCATACACTGCCCCACCTCTGCAAGCACACTATGACCCTCCATTCATTTTTAAGTAAAGAATGAGCAAAGACAAGCAACAACTCAGTTGAATTCATACTTTTAGGGCATACTTATACTATGTATGTTGCATTAAATGTTCTAGGCCTAAGCATGCTTACGTCATTACTGTATAACAATGCATCACTTCAATTACTTTCATGATTGTGCTGGCACAGCACAATGTAGTTCATGGTTATACTTACTCTGTTACTTTTGTGGAGTCTCTTGAAGCGGACCTGAGCATGGTTGAGCATACCGGCCTGGGAATAGTGTGGGGAGATTACACTAGTCACAGCTACACTTTGGGGCTCAAATGTACTCAGGCATGGTACAGATCAGCTAGTGTGAATTCAACCTTAGTCATGTGTAAGCAATGCTTTAAATCGTATCCTGATGTACTGTCATAAGAAATTAAATGTGACTGAATACTATAACATTATGTGGGTAGTCATCATAATGAATTTTACAAGATCACTATGTAAACCTATAATATTATATAGTGCTCACGGAAATTAGGGGATACATCAAAATCAAATCTCCCATAGTTAAATAGCCCCTCGTTTTTGTGAGCAGTATATGATCATTCCATAAATTTGAGAGTTTTAGACCTCACGTGCTCCCCTGTTTGATTTAATATGATTATGCTTACCAGCTATGGATTTGAATATTTTTTTACATAAAGAAGACAACATCTAAAACTTAAGTATTTTTATAAATTACTTTAGTTTAAATATTACAAAACTGAAATGAGGCTTGTTTAGAAATGCGAGAATGAGAAATGTGGCTAATGTTCGGTATCACAAAGGGTATTCCAAACCATGTATTCTGACAGAAAGCCAAGCATCACACAAGCTTTAATAAAAATATATATTTTTTTATGTTTGTTTACCATGCAATAATTGTCCGCATTTCTTACACTGGCAAATTATTTGAATTTGTGGCAGAATAACAGGCAGCTCAGCTTAGCATGCAAACATTTTTAATAAATATTCTGTAAAGAATACATTTGGTACATGACCCACCAATGGGCTTTAATTACAACCGGATTCCAAAAAAGTTGGGACACTAAACAAATTGTGAATAAAAACTGAATGCAATGATGTGGAGGTGCCAACA
>JAUZST010005373.1:0-15622 GCA_034779995.1 Parotocinclus haroldoi | reverse complement strand
TCCGGGTACTCCGGTTTCCTCCCACAGTCCAAAGACGTGCGTGTTAGGTTAATTGGTGTCTCTAAATTGGCATTGACCGTGTGTGTGTGTGTGTGTGTGTGTGTGTGTGTGTGTGTGTGTGTGTGTGTGTGTGTGTGTATTACTAGTCATAGACTATACGTAATAGACGGTACGCGTTAGTTGTTATCCACTGTCACACAGTAATGAGGGAGTGTGTGAATGGGACATGATGTCCACCGTGGTCCATAATCTCTTTTTATGCACCACAGAATCCAGGCATGTACTGGCAGGACACAATACGGTGTACAAAAACATGCTAAAATAAAAAATGTTCATTTCTAAATCGAATCACCTCGCTCCCCCTCTCGTACCTGGCGCTTTTTCCTCTCTGTGAAGCTCGTCCATGACGTCTCGGCAACGCTTGTGATTATTCCCTCTCTTCTCTCTAATGAAGCGCTTATTAAGGCTTTCAAATATAGCCCAGATTGCCGTCGTTAAGTGGGCTGTAATTGATTGCGGGGCTGAAGCTAATTTTCCGGCTGCACTCTAATCCACTGTACCTTTTTAACTCATCTGCTTCCTTTCGAGAGCGTCCCACGCTTTGCTCGACAAACCGTTACAAAAAACCCTTCTAGATTACAGCTAATGTGCCTCCGGCACTGACGCGGCCACTAACGGCTTGTTCCAGATGCTGCTGTTAGACGCCCTGGGTGTGGTGAAGGCTGGGAACGATGATTATGTGAAGCAGTGACCGTGCAGCCGTAGCGCGTTAAAGCTTTTTGTCATCGAACGCTCGTTTCTTATAAAGCCCGTGTAATTATGGGACCTTCAGCAGCTTTGTGCTGATCTCACTAGTTATAGAGGTGCGTTTGGTTTGTCAGCTGGTTCTGCACATGCTCAGAATGGTTGAAGTGCTAGTTAGTCAAATCGCAAAAAAGTTGGGACAGTATGGAAAATGCAATTTAAAATACGGTACGAAGCCAAGATATTCCTTTATTTACATCCAAGCTCCCGTTCTTGTGAAGCCCATCCTTCTGCTGGAATGCGTACCGCTTTAACTCCTGCATGTTTGCCTACGGGTAGAACTACAAACATGACCTGCAGTCCAGCTACTGGAAATCTGGAGCACAGAGTACTGCACGGAGCATTAAGCAGCAGGAGGCGTCATCGAGTCCTGTAGAAGGATCAGGTTCACGCAGGTTTCCCGTCACCCCGAATCGTGAGCTGGATATCGATTGACATTGATAGATAGGAAATGATGCCCATCATGACATATCTTGGAAAAGAGAGAAGGAAGGATGAATAATTGTCGGGGCAGTGAAACAAGCTACAGAGGAACGGCTGCTGAATGGGAACGATTCTGTAAACGTTTGTAAAACGTGATTTAATAGTCATTAACTTGAAGCTCAGCAGGCTCTGAAAAAAACAAAAAAAAACAATGAGCTGGTGTACATTTGCTCGAACAAAAGGTCTCGGTGGTCAAGAGTGAATTCCTCCCGCTCTCTCACACAACACTCTCTCTCTCTCTCTCTCTCTCTCTCTCTCTCTCTCTCTCTCTCTCTCTGTTTTCTTCTCGGCCAGTTTCTCGTCTTTTTGTCTCTCTCTTGTTGTGTTTTGCCGTTTGTCTCTCCACGATGGAGAAAGCGGTACACAGCTCTAGAGATCCCCGGTTCGAACCCGACCTCAGACTCTGTCTGTGTGGAATTTGCATGTTCTCCCAGTGTCCTTGCTGATTTGCTCTTGGTCCTCTCTCTCTCTTCTTTCTATCAAGTTCAAAATGACTTTATTGGCATGAATTAGGGTTTTTTTTGCCAAAGCAGTTACACAACACAAGTAAACAATGTACAAAATGAAATGGTGCATATACAAATAGGAAACCGATAGAATAAACACATAACATCTCACTTATAAAACGGTAGTAAAGAACAGGGCGAGGTAGATAATCTGGCACCAACTACGGCGTTATTAGGTCGTTTTATTAGAGGTTAGAGGGTGTCTCTCAGTTTGTGGCAGGACGTTACAAACTCTGCTGCTCTCTCTTTGGCTCTCTCAAAACAAATGTCTCGCTCTCGACTCTTCTGTCTCTGTCCCTCTCTTTTTTAGCTGGTCAGTCTCTCTCCATCTTGGTTTGTCTGCCTCTCCTTCTGTCAGATTTTCGGTCTCTTTCTCTCTCTCTTTCTCGAGTTCAAAAGGTCCATTTATTGCCCCAAAGCGGTAATAAATGGATGGAATGAAACGCAACAGAGAGAAATACATTCTAGATGAACAGTGTGCAAGGACATGTATATATTTATAATGGACGATTTGGCACCAAAGCGGCATTATTCGTTTTTTATTAGAGGTTAGTGGGCGTGGCAGGCTGTCACAAACTGATGCTATTAACGGCGTCTCGCCTCCCTGTCGCCCTTCCTCTGTCGTTGTACTTGCCATTACAGCTGCCCCAATTAAAATAACCCCACTGGTGACTGGACCAGCAGTAGGTCCTCAGAGGAAAGTTCCTTTTCTTTTGTTAAATGATCCGTTTTGGAGCCAGTTGTCCCCCACGTTCTTACAGAGTGAACGCGAGTACATGGCCCGGGACACATTGCAGCCGCTACAGTACGGGTTACGAGTCAAAAATGGGCGCGATGACGGGGCTCACAGCAGGCGGTGGGGTTGTAATTCGATAATTCGAATGAAGGTAGTTCGCAGCTCGTCTGCATCTCGACATCCCTTTTCTTTTCCGGTTCTCGCCTCCGCTCTCGCTGCTTCCTCAGGTTCCGTTCATGACTACTGGTACCTCTTTGCAGCTTTATGAAAGCCTTCCCGCAGCTACAAGTTTCATCAAACGTCCGTGAAGCGATTTGATCTTTGCCACAAGGCATCAGTACGCCCCCACACGCAGAACGAAAAACAAGTCGCTGCTTCCAGCAGTGTGCCGTTTGTTTCATCTCGTATCTCTGCCCATTCAGGCAGCGTCCTCGGATTTATCCGAGAGGCAGAATGACGACATGCGTGCTCCTAGGGGGCGAACAGCACCCAAATCCAAACATGATCATCTGCCCTGTGAGCTACGAAGCAATGCAGTTTTAGACCCGGATAAGAAAGTGCCACTGAATTCTCTCTCGTCATCAAGCTGGCAAGTTTAGACCAATTCCCATTCGATTTGGGTGAAACGTTCAGTTGGGGGAAAAAAAACGGTCAGTTTTGTTAGTACTGTCGGACTTGTACCTTTCCCTTTCTATGGTAGATGATCTGTTTGGCCCTTTATTGTGATATTTATTCAATTAAATGTATCTGTTTAAAATTTCTCCATGAATCCATAATTGTGTTGTGCATAATCACATAGGGGTATAGATACTTTAGTGTTTTATTACAAAACGGGTCAACAGGTGCCGCTGGGTTCTCTCACATCTCTCTCTCTCTCTCTAAACCTCCCTCTCACTATTGCTCTCTCTCACGATCACTCTCACTATCACTCGCAATCACTCTCTCACTTTTTTACTTGCTGTCTCACTGGCTCTTTCACAATCTCCCTCCCTCTCTATCTCACCATCACACTTTCTAACTTTTGCTCTCTCTCATTATTACTCTCTCTCTCTCTCTCTCTCTCTCTCTCTCTCTCTCTCTCTCTCTCACTCACTCACTCACTCACTCACTCACTCACTCACTCACTCTCTCACACACACACACACAAATGTGCACACAAATATATAAATGCATAGCTGTAACTCTAACCAAAAATAACATGGCCAAAGTTAACTTTGTGATTTGGTAAACAACTTTGGACTAAAGGGAAGGCATAGCTCATATTTTCGTATGAATATGTCATGTATTGTATGTTATGTATTATTTTATAGTGTACTGTATTGTATTGCTACACTTAAGTGATACGGAAATGCTTCAGATAGTGCTAAAAACACAACCGGAAACCTAAGGTGTTGTACACATCCTAAAACCTAAGACATTTTTGTAAATTTATCAAAAAAGAAAAACTGAAATCAGTTGGTCATAAGTATTCAAACCTTTGCTGTGACACTCATTTAACTCAAACTGTCCATTTTTTCTTATCCTTTTTGAGATGGTTCTACTCCTTCATTGGAGTCCAGCTATGTTTAATTGAACTGATTGAATTTGATTAAGAAAGGAACACACCTGTTTATATAAGACCTCACAGTTCACAGTGCACGTCAATGCAAATGAGAATCATGAGGTCGAAGGAACTGCCCAAGGAGCTCAAAGACAGAATTGTGGCAATGCACACATCTGGCCAAGGTTACAGCACTCAAGGTTCCTAAGAGCACAGTGGTCTATGTAATCCTTAAATGGAAGAAGTTGGAGACAACCAGAACTCTTCCTAGACCTGGCCGTCCAGCCAAACTGAGCAATCGTGGGAGAAGAGCCTTGGTGAGAGAATCAAAGAACAACCCAAAGATCACTGTGGCTGAGCTCCAGAGATGCATTAGGGAGATGGGAGAAAGTTCCACAAAGTCAACCATCACTGCAGCCCTTCACCAGTCAGAGCTTTATGGCGGAGTGGCCCGACAGAAGCCACTCCTCCGTGCAGGATATATGAAAGCCCACGTAGAGTTTTCCAAAAAACACGAGACTCCCAGACTATGAGAAATAAGATTCTCTGGTCTGATGAGACCAAGATTGAACTTTTTGGTGTTTTAAGCGGTATGTGTGGAGAAAACCAGGCACTGCTCATCACCTGCCCTATACAATCCCAACAGTGAAACATGGTGGTGGCACTTGAATTGCAATTGAAGGCTAGATGAATGCAGCCAAGTACAGACATATCCTGAAAGAAAATATGTACACAGCTGAAATAACAAAGGAGTGGCTTCGGAACAACTCCGTGACCATTCTTGACTGACCCAGCCAGAGCCTTCAACTAGAACCAATTGATCATCTCTGGAGAGACCTGAAAATGACTCTGTACCAACGTTCACCATCCAACCTGACGGAACTGGATAGGATCTGCAAGGAAGAATGGCAGAGAATCCCCAAATCCTCACCAAACTAATTTAGTAATGTACTGTTACAACCATGTTTGGAAGATTGTAACAATTATGTGGATGGTGGGATGAACGAGATACTTTTTGTTTTTGTTGTATAATTTTTTTTCCTGCAAGTTACCAATCAACTTGCAGGAATATTGGATTGACTGGCAGGATTAAGGACCAACCCAAAATAATCAACTATACTTCAGAAAGACATGCATCTACCAATATTTCATAGAACAGTAAGTGCAATTGCCTAGAATACAAGTACCTGGTAACCATCACATACATGTAATGCAGAACCTCTTTAACTTCCACCTGAAATAACTGCCTCCTGTTTGACTCTCTGTATCCCAAACATTTTTATTTCCTACTGTTTATTATAATTGTTAATACCGCAGTTGAAGTGAACAATAATTGATCAGACGTTTGTTATCCGGCACTTACCTGTACTTAGAATTCACTTTAACATGCATTTAGACATGAATAATTTTGACATGTCGGGTACGTTGATAGAGAACTAGGTCTGTGCTTCTCTAGTTGACAGTGACACAGATCTGCTTTGCATTAGAGTTGACACCGTCTGAACTTCAGACCTTAAAAGTGCACATGATGCCTGCTTCAAAGCCTCCTGCCTGTTTTAGATTCACTTTGAACTGCCTGTCATTCAGAGTATGCTGATAATGACGATGCACTCCTAATCCGACAACTGATCTTTTATTAGTCCACCTCAATTCAGCCTTGATGTCATATGTTAAGGGTTTTTTTTTTATTATGCCATGTGATTTTCAGTGGTATATGTATGAGCGAGAGAGAGAGAAAGGGAGAGGGAAAGAGAGAGATGGAGAAAGAGAAAGGAACTATTAAGGAACTCGCTTTTCTGTTAACCTGTTAGGATTACTATCTGTCTCGCTTCTTTGTCATGCCCCCTCTACACCACAAGTCAAGTCTTTCCCCTTTTTTCTACTTTTATGCATCATGGTTGGCTAGAGGCCCTCCAGCTGGTACCAGACAGCCACTTTGATATTGGCATTCGACGTCTGTGCTTTTTCCATACTCTGGCACATGAAAGTTGCAGAGAGAAATGTCTGTGATTATTCTCACCGACATCTTCAACATCTCCAAAAGCAGTGTTGCCATTCCTACGTGCATCAAGGCAACCACTATCGTCCCCTTGCCAAAAAAATTGCAGTGTCCTGCCTCATTGACTACCGTCCTTTTGCACTCTCATATTTAATGACCTACCACTCACACCTATCATCGTGAAAAACTTTGAGAGGCTTGACTTGATGTTACCCAAAATGTACCCTCTACAGTTTGTATATCAACCAAACTGTTCCACAGATGATGCCATAGCCACCACTCTTGATCTGGCTCTCACCCACCTGGACAAAAAGGACAACTACGTTTCGAATACTGTTCATAGACTTCAGTTCTACAGCATTCACATTACACCATGATTCCACAACACCCAATCAGAAAGTTGAGCCTGCTGGACCTGAACACCTCTCTCCGAAAATGGATCCTGGACTCCCAATTGAGAGACCTCAGTTTGTTCACATTGGCAGCAGCATCTCCAGCACCACCACACTAAGCACCAACGCTCCTCAGGGCTATGTGCTCAGTTCACTGCTGTTCATTTCCCTGACTCACGACTGTGCAGCAATAGACAGCACAAATGAAATTATGATTTAAGTTTACTGATGACACGGCTGTGGTGGGCCTCATCAGCAACAATAATGAGTCAGCATATAGAGTGGAGGTACAATTGCTATCTGACTGGTGTAAGTAGTCAGTAGTCTGTCTCTAAACATTGACAAAACAAGAGATGGTTGACTCCAGAAGAACAGAGTGAACAGAGTCTCCGCTTGACATCACCTAGTCTACCGTGGCGATCCTCAAGAGCACCAAATTCCTTTGTGTTCACCTGACAAAGGATCTCACCTCACATGTCTCAATAAAAGCGCCATAACCAAGAAAGCCCAACCGTGTCTCTACTTTCTGTGAAGGCTGAGTAGAGCTCATCTCCCACATTCCATCTTCCCTACATTCTACAGAGGGACTTTTGAACGCATCCTCAACAGCTATATAACTGTCTTGTTTGAAAATTGCATTGTCTCGAAGTGCAGGACACAGTAGAGCATTGTGAGGATAGTTGAGAAGGTCATCGGTGTATCTCTCCCCTCTGTCATTGACACTTACACCACATGCTGCATCCCCAAAGCCCCAAACATCAGCATTGTGGGTGATGCCACACACTCCTTGCACTCACTGTTCATACTCCTACCATCTTGAGAGGTATTGGAGAATTCAGGCCCTCACAACCAGACTATGTGGCTGGATTAGTTTGCCATTTAGTTTAATTTTGCTCTGTATTGTAGATTGATTATAGGGAAGGGTGAATTATCATACCATTTTGGAATACAACCAACAACTTATTTCTGTGAGCAGTCTTTGTGGTCTTTATATAATACTCAGGACTTATTGACCCCTCAAAAGTTTATCCTTATTATTATTATTATTATTATTATTATTATTATTATTATTATTTTATCCTTATTATTATATTATATTACCACCAAGTTGATCCTTATTCTGCAATTTTTTGTGGCTTGTATGAGTAGCGTTGTTGACTTGCTACATGAGCATTTTCTTGGAATTCAGATAGCAAATAATGTCCTTACTTGTTTTTTTTTTTGGTTTTTTTGGGGTTTGTTTCCTTGTTCAATGGCTTCCACTTTGCAACCAATCAGGCCTGCCTTTTCATTCAGATGTTTTATCTTTCTCTTTGCTCAGATTTCTCTCAGATCATTTCTGAATCACTATTAAGCTACCTTAGGAACTCTCTTTGAATTCTTTGAATCTAGGAAAATATGTCTATTAATGCTATTTTACAGAAATATAGAAATATTTTTTTCTAATAAAGTGCCCCATTAGCGAATATTTACTGGTCCGCCAGTAAACACAGCGAACACTTTAGAAATATATTATTTCTGTATAGTGCCTCGTCGTTTTAGCCATTTTAACTCAAGTTTTACTTGGAAAAAAAGTTTTACTATTGCATATCTGTCAACACAAACTTGTTTGGGTGTTCTCTTTAGGTTTATATGGTTGCAGGTATTTGGGCGCAGGTATTTAAGAATATATCTTGAATAATTAATTAAGTACAAAATTCATGCTTGCCACCTCTGCTACTGGTACTATTTGGGTGGCTGGTCATTTTCAGCATTGCAGTGACATGTAAGTGTGTGTTGAACTGGTGTGAGTGGGACAGACACTGCATTGTGTGTTCACTCATTGTGCACTCTTAGACACATCTACCTTACTATTCCACTATGTAGATAAACTTAGATGTAAACTTAGTCAGTTGCTCATCTGCTGTTGCACAGTTTGTGTTAGGTATCCTCTAATCCTTCATCAGTGCTCACAGGATGCTCATGATTTTTGGTTGGTGGACTACTCTCAGTCAAACTGTGTGGAAAGAGTGTGTTTAATGAAAGCCTTGGAGAGGCAGGTATACTGCCTTCATGTGCATGTTAACAAAACCAATAATCCATCATTTTCAAAACTTTTTGATTGTATAAACTCTTGCTAGATGTTTATTTGATTAAAATACAAAGAGAGGTTTGCGTGAACTCTTGGATTTGCAGGAATTTCCTTTACTCTTAGCCATGTTTGTTTACACTTTTTCCTCCCACTGGTATGTCTGTTATAATCAATGAGCTACTGCTTGTGTCGTGTCTAGGATGTACGCCCTGCGTCGAGTGCGTGATGCTTTCAGAGAGAACCGCAGTGTGGAAGACCCGAAAGTTCTGGAACAGCTGTTGAGCAAAGCACACAACAGTGTGGCCATCATCCAGAGACAGGTACTCTACTTCCCATGGAAAAAAACACATGCTACAGCGACGACAGCATGCTGTCAGAAAATGTGATAATATCATATACCTCTCATTATCTCTGATTTCTTCTCTGAAGAGAGTTAGCACTGTTGCTGTTGCGTCAGTAACATATTTATGAGCAACTGCTGAGCTCCACCTGTCCCCTGGCATGCACCTGGTGCTGCCCGCATTTTAACTAATGATCTGATACCCTGCTGTCACATGTTTTGTTTTCTGAATAAGTCCATTCAGTAGTGGGATCTATCCTCAGGGATGGTGGCTTTTTGTCAAGATGTTTGTACTTTTTACCTTTCCTATCAGGGTAATGAAGTAGTTCTCAAATGTGGGTAAACGTACTCGTAGGGGGACTAGGAGATGCTACAAGCCAGTCTTGAGAGGAAAAAGGCTAAATGTGATTTCTAGTTGAGACGTAGGAAGGTAGCATGAATGTTATTACAATAGCTTATATGTTGTTGGAAATACAAACATGATTAACAACAGAAATTGCACGGAAAAACGGAGCAGTTCAACTGTCTTAATAGTGGCGCACGTTCTTGCAGTAGTGTATACTGATGTTTTAGCTTCGATGTGACGTGTAATTGAGCATTTGATCAATTTAAAATGGGTAAAACTTTAAGTCATCTGCAATGTGTGTTATAGTGTGTGTAGGTGATTCACACTCTCCTGTCACAATATAGATGGTATTGTAAGCAGTGCAGCTGTCTTAGGCATTAGCTGTTGACTCAGACACCATGACTTGAGACTGCAGAAGAAACGTTTCACTTAAACCTCACAGTTCTGTCTCAAGAGTTAGGTCTTGTGGGGTTTGGGGTTTTAGGGGTTAGGGTTAAGGTTAGATGTGAAGGCTATGGGTTAGGGTTAAGGCTTATGGTTGGGTTAGAAGGATTTGAGAAGGTTAATGGGTAGGGTTAAGGGGTAGGGTTAGAAGGGTTTGAGAAGGTTAATGGGTAAGGTTAGGGGGTAGGGTTTAGGATTATGGTTAAGGGGTATGGTAGGGTTAGAGTTAGAATTAGGAGGGTTAGGGTTAAGGCTTATCGTATGGTTAGAGTCCGGAGGGATTAGGGTTAATGAGGGTTAAGGGGTAGGGTATTATAAGGGTTAGGAATAACGGGTAGGGTTAGAGGTAAGGTTTAGGGTTATGGTTAGGAAGGTTAAGGTTTATGGTAGTGTTAGGGGGTAGGGGTTAGGCTTATGAAGGTGAGGATTAGCAGTTAGGATTAGGAGGGTTAGGGTTAAGGGTTATGATAGGGTTAGAGTTAGGATGGGGTATGGTTAGGGGTTAGGGTTAAGGGTTATGGTTAGGAGGGTCAGGTTTATAATAATGTTAGAGTTAGGGGTAGGGTTTAGGGTTTTGAAGGTGAGGATTATTGGTTAGGAGGGTTAAGGGTGAGTGGTTAGGGCTAAGGGTTATGGTAGGGTTAGAATTAAGAGGGTTAAGGTTAAAGGGTGAGGATTAGGGGTTAGGAGGTTAAGGGTTGTATGAGGAATAAGGTTAACGGGTAGGGTTAGGACGGTTAAGGTTTATGGTAGGGTTAGAGTTAGGGGGTAGAGTTTAGGGTTATAAGGTTGAGGTTTAGGCGCTAAGTGCTGTGGGTTAGGGTTAAGGTAGAGTTAGAATTCTGAGGTTAAGAGTTATGGTTATGAAGGTGAGGATTAGCCGTTAGGGGGGTTAGGGTTAAGACTGAAGGGTTTGGGTAGAGTTAGGATTAGGAGCGTTAGGGTTGTGAAGGTGAGGATTAGCGGGGTAGTTAGGAGGGTTAGGGTTAAGGGGTAAGGTTAAGGGATAGGATTTAGGGTTATGATGGTTAGGGTTAAGGGTAAGGGTGAAGGATTAGGGTTAACGGGTAGGGTTACGGTTAAGGGTTTTGGTAGGGTGAAGGGTTAGGGTTAGAGTTAGGGGGTAGGGTTTAGGGTTAGGGTTTTGAAGGTGAGGGTTATGGTTAAGGGTTATGGTAGGGTTAGGATTTGGAGATTAAGGGTTATGGTAGGGTGAAGGGTTAGAGTTAGGGTTTAGTTTGGAGGGTTCGGGTTAAGGTTAGGGGATAGGGTTTAGGGTTATGATGGTTAGGGTTAAGGGTGAAGGATTAGGGTAGTATGAGGGTTAAGGTTAACGAGTAGGGTTAAGGGTTATGGTAGGGTTAGGATTCGGAGAGTAAGGGTTATGGAGGGTGAAGGGTTATGAAGGTGAGGATTAGCCGTTATGAGGGTTAAGGCTTAAGGGTTATGGTTGTGTGAAGGGGGTTAGGGTTATGAAGGTGAGGATTAGCGGGGTAGTTAGGAGGAGACTAAAGGGTTATGGTAAGGTTAGGGTTAGGAGAGTTAGAGTTAAGTGGTAAAGTTAGGGGATAGGGTTTAGGGTATTATGAGGGTTAGGGTTAACGGGTAGGGTTAGGGTTAGGGGGTAGGATTTAGGGTTAGGGTTTTGAAGGTGAGGGTTATGGTTAAGGGTTATTGTAGGGTTAGGATTAGGAGGGTAGGGGTTAGGGTTATGAGGGTGAGGGTGAGGGTTATGGGTTAGATATAAAATGGATATAGGTAGAAGCACATGGAACAGCACACCAACTCTGGAAGAAGCGCCTCCTACCTGAACTCTCAATAGATTTAACTTAATGCTTTAATATGGTGGTGTGTGTGCGCGCTAACCCCAACCCACAATGGGAGCCACACCTATGAAGAACTTAAAACTAAGAGTACAATTCACACAGGTACAATATAAGAGAAGATGCAGACAACAGAAAATATTGCCTAGTCTCAATTTCTGATAATTTTGCATTCACCGTGTAATAGTATTCTTTCTGATTTCTCATTTATGTTGCTTAGCAGACACCCATATCCAGGGAAACTTACAGTTTATAAAGTCTTACAATCCAAGTAACAGTTGGTTAAGAGCCTTGCTCAAGAATCCAACAGTGGTGGGAATTTAACTGGTCCATAGTCAAGCACCTTCACCGCTATTCTACCATTGTTCTCTCCTGACACTTACATGCAGCACCGCGGTTAATCTAATTACGCCAGTTACTCTCAAAGAAAAGGAAAATGAAATGGAGTGCACGCATAAGCACCATTTAATTAAAATGACTTTATTAATATTCTTCATTTTATTATAGGGATATATATATATATAATATATATATAATGTGTGTATATATATATAACAAAACGCACAAGTGCTGGAGTTAGAGATATTAAGTACAGATGCTACATTGGATCTTGTTCCTGTGGGATCCAGCACAAATTAAGCACTGCACATTTATTTATTGTCGTTTTTGAAAGTGTAGCCTAAGTAAAAACATTGACCCTAGGATTTTAATTTGGAGGCCATGTACTATTTGACAGATTTTGGACCTCCAGAGGTTTTTTTTTCTTCCTTTTTTTTGCTCTGGCTACGGAAAACATGACTAGTTGGCAGTTTTTTTTTAAATATCTTGTCGACTAGTAAATATTACTAGTCGTGCAACCCCTAGGATGGATGATAGTTGGATGGATTCATTGGTGCACATATAAAAGACATATGGATAAATGGATGATTAAGTATATTTGAGCGTACGTATGAATGGATGGCTATGTAGACATTGAATGGAAGGATACATAGATGGGTAGTGGATAGATTCATGTGACGTGTAAATTAATAAGTATACACAGACAATTGAGAGGGTGTAAGGATCAATCTGTGGATATATGGCAGTATGAGTATGTAGGTGGGTGTACACTTGAGTGGATAGAGGGTTGGTCAGAATAATGTTCTAATCACATGATATATGATGAAACTACTGAATAGAAGCTGAAGAAATCACATGATATGCACTAGACAGCCTTAGCTCTTGGCATTGAGCCAGGTAAAATTGACTTATTGTGTCTTGTCGAGCATCTGCATTGATTTACCTTTCTACTGCTTGCTTTAGCGAACCTGTGATTGTATATTTTTGTATAGTAAAAATGAGTTTGACTTGTGGCTATAAAGAACAGTATCAGCGTACACAACATTGAAACGACTGTTTGTGTAACAGACAGAAATACTGGCGTAATTGTGTAAGATATTGACGAATTTGCGAACAGTGGGCTATATCAGCACGTTACATAAAATGAAAAATATTGATTAAAGCAATAATTTCTAAATGAAACAGTGTATTTTCCCAGCAAACTCTTACAGATCAGTGCATTGTGTTCAGCTGGCTAATAATTAGTTCAGTAAGAATTTGACATATTGATGTGTGGTTGCAAAGAGCTGTCTTTTGACAGTGGGTACTATTAAGCCTTTTATTATTCTCTATGTAGTGGAAGAAAGCAAAAGAAGGTTATAACTAAAACCTCATAAATGAGACAAAGAATGCTTGTAAGTTATAAGTCTCATTACCCCCACCCCCAATCCCCCATTGCTGAGAGATGTAATGTTCTTTTTGTGCCATGAGAAAATGGGTTCAGGAGAGTATGGGCCATACTGACAACATTTATAGCTACTGGTCATATTTTGTGTTGTTTTTCCCCTTTCTCTGGACGTTTCTTAAAGACCTTTTGTCTATTTGCTTTACCACCATTTATTTTTGTATTGATTCTGATTTGGTGTTTCTTGTTTCACTCTATGTACTGTATATGGTTGATTTGTCATTTGTACAAGTTTGATGTTGTACAAGTTTTATGTCGCATGAAATTTAAAAGGCAACAAAATATTATTATTTAAAAAAACATTTTTCATCAATAAAGACAAGCTGCTATCCTAGCCCAGATGTAGCAAAACAGGCCCAAACCATGATACTTCGACTACCATGTTTCATCAGTGGGGTGGAGTTCTTATGGTGCAATGCATTGTTTTAATTTTTTCGTTAAATTTCTCATTTAAAGCAAGAATGTCCATTTTGCCTTCATCCCTTTTTCATTTTTTCAGTAACCTTTTGGCTTGTTCCTATGATCTTTGTTGGTAGTATGCAGTTTGCTAATGGTTATTTTGGAGACTTGCAACCCTCACATGCATCCCATTGCTCAATGTTCTCCTAAGGTGAGCACATTAGCAGTGTGGAAGAGGTCTTTCGTTGCTTGGAAACTACCATGGGATGCTTTTTGACCTTGCAGACACGTACACTTTGCTTTGGGAATTATATATTTTGGTCCACCACTCCTGAGGAACGTAACAATGATATACCTCTGTGTGTACACAGTCTATTTAACTGTTTTTTGGTAGAGTCCAATGTTATAGGGCTGCAACTAATGATTATTTTAATAATCGATTAATCGGTCAAGTTTTTTTTTTTCTTCGATTAATCAATGAATCAGATATTTTTAAAAAATATTTTCTATGTCTTTAATCATAAGTGGAGCATTAAATAACAGAGAAAATGAGTGCTTACAATAATTAGATGATAATAATAATTTAATAGATTAAATTAAATAAGATCTAAAACGACTGTTGTTTTCTGGAATGAGAGATAATATAGCATGAATATAGGTAGATCAATTTAAACGGGTCAATAAACTTTTTATTTACAGCATTAGGTTAAGGCTAGTAAGTAACAAAAGTGCAAAAGCTAAGAGATACGAACACATTGGCACAATATGTACCATAGTGTGTAAATACCTAATTACACAAATTAGAGTAGCTCGAATATGTTTATCTATATTTACCTTAATCCCTGTCTAAATGCAATTTATCCTGCCTATACAGTGCAGTGTCTTCACTCATACTCTGTCAAAAAATTAAAACTTAAGCTCAATCATTAATTACCACAACTGTGTACACGTTATATTTATTTATAAAGCACATAACCACTGCTTGAGATAATTACACTTAAATTAAAAGTAACACACACGTACTCTTTCACTGCCATTATCCAGTTAACAAGCAAAAAACAGCATAAACCGTGCTGTGCTATGCCAGTTCGCATAGTGTGTGTGCACCGTTACATTTCCTGATTTCAAAACTGAATAAACTCGGGATACAGACTTACCCTGCTCTTGAGCTCCCTTCATCCTCATCGGTTACCCTAACATGTTTCTGTTTCAGGTACTGTATTATCACCGTTTGCTCCCGTGCCAAGTCAAATCAATTTTGCAAAGCTTGCATGTTCCACACTTCTTAGTTGCGTAAAGCGAAATTTTGAGGATTTAAGCCGAACGTTTTTTCTGCGTCGGTCATGTTTCTTTTGTAGAATGTATTAACTATATAATATTAATATTGTGGGTTACTTCTAGTAATCATTCACGGACACGAGGATGCAGTACAACTCTTTTACTAGGTAACTCAACAGCATGTACAACATGTAGCCATTACCTGCTCTACATAGTGCACAGAGTGTTTTCTCAAGTGCACCGCACTTAATGCTAAACTTATTTAGAAATTTGTGTGTTGCTCCGTTCAAGTCGTTCTTATTTTTTTCCCAGCGTTTATTAAGCGTGACGTAAGCGGATACGTAAAGGCGAGTAAGTCATAAATTATGTGACACAACAAATCGATAATGAAATTCTTTGTCAACACTTTTAATAATCGATTATCGATTTTATCGATTCGTTGTTGCAGCCCTACAATGTTACAACCCGTACTTGTTTAAATGGTTATGCTTTTCTCTAATTCTGTGTGTGCACATCATGTGAGCTCGAGCATGTAAGCGATTGTTGATGCCATGTGTGCATTTTCACTGTGCGTGGCATCTGCATGTGTGCGCATTAGTGATCTTCGTGTGTGTGTGTGTGTGTGTGTGTGTGTGTGTGTGTGTGTGTGTGTGTGTGTGTGTGTGTGTGTGTGTGTGT
>JAUZST010005372.1:0-15623 GCA_034779995.1 Parotocinclus haroldoi | reverse complement strand
ACAATTAAAAACAAGCACAGAGAGAGTTTATCAACTGTTAAAAAAAAAATTATATATATATATATATATATATATATATATATATATAAATAAATAAATAAAAAACAAGTATAGACGCACGTGAACCCAAAAAATTAACAGACCACTGAGCTTGCGCCGTGAGTGAGTGTTATGCCGTGAGTGAAGCGCTGAAGAGAACTATAAGGAGAGATGGATTTTAACTCAGTGATCACATTTCTCAGTGCATGCATTTCAACTTGTTTTCTCGGTCTGCGCATGCATGCAAACAGAACTATATCAAGTGTAAGGCTGTCGCAGAAATAGCAAAATGAATCAACCATGGTTGCCAGGTCTGTGTATTCCAAGAGAAATTGCATCTTTTGGGCCTGTTGCCATACACCTGGTTGCTTATTTCTTTAATGGGATATGGCAACCCTGGAATTAAATGCAGCGCCCACGAAATTTGCTACCAAACACTTTTGGGGAGACTCTGAAACACCGTATATGCATTTAAAAAAACCCATTTCATTACAGGTAGTCCCCATGTTGTGATGCACCAATTTACGATTGGAATCTGACAATACACAAAATTCTTCATTGTCATTCATGTCACTGGAGAGTCTTGACAAGGACAGTAAAGTAAGTCCTGAGTAAAACATCTTCCTGTGTGCCTGCTCCTATGCACATGGGTTGATAGTCTATTGGTTTAATTAATGTTCATCCTGCCGTTTCGTTGTGTTCTCTCCTCATTAACTATGCGCCTCTCCTTCCCAGGGTAGCCTACGGGCCCGGGAGGTCGGCGCAGTGGCCTATGTCGAGTGTTCGTCGCGCATGTGTGTGAACAGCGTGCGAGACGTCTTTCACATCACAACCCTCGCCTCCGTCAGACGCCCGACCCCTGGACTCAAGCGAAGCTCATCTCGCCGCACCCTGAAACGCATTTCCCATCAACCCTTGCTCCCGGTAACCTCCTGCACCGCACCTCTCGAGCCCTCTGCCACGCTCAGAAAGGATCGAGCCAAGAGCTGCATAATCATGTAAATAAAAAGCAGACAAAGTAACAACCAGAGCTGTGTACTGAGCTTATCCTCACAAACTGGATATCAGACAGCTGTACTCTATTTATAAAACACAGTTCTATGGGTGTCATCACGGGACAATCTGTATAAATGTGTGAACAAGATGATAGCCACAGAAGACTATTTACCAACCCTTAAGTTGTTGTTATTATTATTTTGGAAAGTGTTTAGGATTTATCTGCGCGCGGCACTCGTTTCTTTTTAATTTGCACTATTTGTCGTTCTTTTCAGCTTCTGATTTTATCGCAGTGCAGTGTCATAGCCAAAGAGAAAGTCTAATGGGAACTGGCTGTCACGAGTGAGCAGCTCACTCGCATTGGAATTATTCACACTGGAAAAGTTATAGGGTCAAAATGCTGAAAGGGTCATTTCTAAAGGACTCACAAAGACCCATAATCAGATGTGTGCTGAGAACTACTGATGCCTGGAGCAGCCCAGAAGCCTAATCATGGCACCAGTTGGGACTCAGTGACTCATTGACATATCAGAGACTGGAAAATGGATGCAGCAGGTGAAGCATTGCAGTTTTTAAAAGAGCACCAATCAGCCTAGGCTCTACATATGACGCGGTTGCCATTATTCCCTATTCACCGTGTAAACGTCTCTAAAAAGAGAAACGGCTTGTCATTACCGTACATTACTGTCCACAATAAACTCCTGAATGAATTAAAGAAAGTCCATTTTGTGGTGAGGATTCATTTGGTATTTATGCACACCAGTTCCAGAAAGCGACGTGACGTTGATTCCATAGCAACCGCCTCCCGCATCGGTGACGTCACAACGGAACTGGGAGAGAACACTGTTGCCGTGGTTTCCCGCTCTTCCACAGAACATCTCATTTTAGTTAACACCGCTAAACAAATCCTCACACTTCAGGTCATGTTACAGAGGGATGCGGTTATTGAAAGTCACCCAAAGTCATCAAATGTTTTTCTATATTCGACTCGACTAAATGCAACATTGACATCCGGCTCAAACTCAGTGGCCAAGTCCTGTCCCTTCCCCCAAAAGAAATGTTGTAGAAGGAAGTTTGCATGAGGAAACCCAACAACATCCCAGGTTCTGTTCTGTACTCAGAAATTCCTGTACTGAGAAATGGGCAAAAGTTCATCCAAGCAAACCGTTACTGGAAACTGTTTTTGCTGCAGAGGAGCAGGCACACCAAAAAGTAAAGGTTCAAACAATGTATCCACTCAGATATAATATTGGATTATTTTCCTCAATAAATAAAGGACTAAGTATTCAGTCTTATTTGTTTCACTGGATTCGCTTTATGTACTTTTAAGACTTGTAAGGCATTTAGGTTGAAACGGTGAAATAGAAAAATTGAAAGGGTTCACAGACTTTCAACCACTAAGTACCTGATCGTAGAGACTTTGAGGTTTGCTTACTTTTATGCTTGATAACTTTCATTCAGACAGTCTTTAATCAGAGACTATGGTTCCCATATAGCACTTGTCCAGTCATAAAAAATGTATTGTACTTTATGAGCAGAAGTATGTAGATGCCCATTCTATCTATTATGTTTGTTACTTCAAACACACTGTTGCAAGGTTAATACCCTGCTAACAAAAATAAGGGGGAAAGAGTTCAAACTGAATATGAAAAATTCAAAAAGAAGCATTTGATTTTATTTCATTTGATCATCAGAAAAATCAAAAAGAGAGCTTGATTACTTAAATGAGATACAATATAATTATGATGATTGAGTAGCAAGTGATATATTCATGGGGGTGAACAGAAGCATGTCAAACTGTGTCAAAGAGTGCCCCCATACCAACTGTTCAATGGGGTGTATGGGGCATGGACAGGGTCAGATTGTCTAGCAGTTCTTGTGGGATCCTCTTCATATTCATTTTGAATTATTCCCTACTTTTTGTGAGTTGCGTGTATGCGCATGATAATACAAAGGTAACTGTGCAACATATGCAGTGGAATGGGATGTACTGAACACTAACATGCTATATTTGTATATATCCACCTCCTCAACACATCTGTTCATCAACTTCTTGCGCAACCTAAACAAGTCCACAAACAGAGAACTTGACAGGCTTGGACTGAGCCCTGACCATAACCCCACCAGAATCCTCTGGAATGAAAAGCCAATTTACCAAGCCACTTGCCAAGATCAGTGTCCAAACAAACAGCCATCAACTGGAAAGCTTTCACTATAAAGGTTGTTTGTGGAAATACTGCCGTAAGGTTGTAAGACGTACACTACATTATTACTGTATAGCAGAACTGGTTTAACGTAATGCTTTGAACATGTTTCTCACAAATATTTTGCAGGGTGGCTCCTACAGTTCTTTAATAGCATGCCAAATAATTACGTCACCCAAATGCGCATGTAGCTGCTTAGTGGCTCATCGGGACTCACTCAACGAGACTGGCTTTACCTCCACCCTACTTAAATTAGCAACATGACTGGATCCTGTAGTAATACAATCAGTGATGGTACCAGTCGACTCAGGTAGATCATTACCAGAAAGTAACGTTCTAATGAACGACGGGCCATAGAGTACAGTACATCAACAATGACTAGGGTGGCTCGGTGGATAGCACTGCTGCCTCACAGCAAGGAGGTCCTGGGTTCAATCCCAGGGTGAAGCGGCCTGGGTCCTTTCTGTGTGGAGTCTGCTTGTCCTCCCCATGTTTGAATGGGTTTACTCCGGGTACTCCGGTTTCCTCCCACAGTCCACAGACGTGCACTGGGTTAACTGATTACTCTAAATTGGCATTTACTTGTGTGTGTATACATATATATACACACGTGACTGGTGTTGAAATGAACAGTGCATAGATGTAAGCTTGTGTGTGTGTGTCGCTGAGATGGCCACTGATAGCGACGTTAAAGAAACCAAATAAACAAACAAACAAACAAACAAACAAACAAGCGACTAGGGGCTAATACTAATAACTACTACAATTCCACCATACAAGGCCATAGGTAGGGCTGTGACGCTCATGAAATGTTATCTCATGACTAATTGTCACACAAATAATTTCAAATAACGATTTGAATGTCCGTTTTCACACCCTCACTATTGTAGTAGGCCTGAATGCTTATTTGTGTAAAAATGTATGCACATTGTTGATAATGATAAACAAAAGCAATTTATTTGAGCAAAACATTTATAAAGTAAATAAAATATAAAATAAATGTATATGTAGAAATGTCTATAGGCTTAAAAATAATAGTTGCAAGTCATGAAACTTTAGCTGAAGATTCGTTCTCGAATAAATAATGCAACTAATGAAGTACAAACAGCCTTACTGATTGAACAGCCTTACTAGCCAAGCTTGATTCAAGGTTAATACGGACTACTGACAAAATGATGCACTGCATGTGCCCTGGCCCCCAAAAACTTACACAAATTCATACAAATATGAAAGAAATAAAATCACCACAAGCTGTTTTACACACGCACAGCATGAAATGCAAAATTTGTCTCATTTGCTGCAAAAGTTGATTTACTTCGCCTTGGCTTTGCGCTGCCAAAATCAAAATCCACTTTTTTCCTCCCCCATGGTATAATTCTTGGGTGGGGAAAAATGCGACTCCCTCCAAACCCACGATGTTCCTATGGCAATGCCAACTGGGTTTCCCCACAAACTTGTTACAGTAGGCATTAGAAAATGCAGAAACGGCTACACAGAGACAGTACTAATATTACAGTGACAATTATGGGGCTGCCTTGTATCGCCCCCTTTCGCTCATGTTAACTCTGTGAATCAAATCGAATCGGAGTTCAAGAAACACATATTTGAGCTAAAACAATTACTTAGCCTTCAGCACACATGGATACATTGTTCAGCTACCCAACCAGGTAAAAGCCCCGAATTCCTGAGTGAAAACGAGGGGATGTGAATGTTATAAAAGCGAATATCAAAGAGGCAAAAGCTAACTAAACCAACACTGCCAAACTAATGACTATTAAAATGAAATAATGAATATTATGTTGTTGTCAGAATGTGTCTCTACAGATCCTACATTGCCTCATTGCTCATAACTAAGCACTGGAAATGAAAGAGCAGACTGACATTAGTCAGCTAAACTTCAGGGAAAAGTTAGAAATTAGACGATGTTAGTGATCCATATGCAGGTGCATAAGTTAATATATATTCATATTTACCAGCCCAAATGAGAAAAGGTAATGGAAATGAAATTGAAATGGAACGGAAAATGCAAATATTGAAAAACACAAACGCAGTTCTTACATTTACTTTGACTTTTATTGCATTCTGGGCAGGATGAAGCCAGGATATTTAATGCTTTGTCTGAGCAACTTCATTTTATTTATTAATAAACATTCAATCCTGTACTTCAGGCCTGCAACATTTTCCAAAAAAAGTTGTGACTGAACCAGTAATGAGGTAAAAAAAACAAAATAATTATGTAATTTTAAACAGGGGATGCCAACAAGTGAGTCGGTACAAGAGCAGTTTCCACAAACGTCTGAGCCTTTAAAGGGCAAAGGTGGGAGATGATTTCCAGTGTTCAACAAATGCAAGCGACAATTATGGAAACGTTTAAAATGAATGTACCTCAAAATGAGACTGGAAGGGATTTCCATATTTCAGTCTTAATTCTCAAGATTTGACATATTTTGCATCGTCTTGTTGAGAAAGACATGGACGTCCCTGGAAAAGACGTTGTCCTGAATTAATTGATATTGCTTTCAGACCTTTTCTGCGTTGATGCGGCCAACACAGAACTAAAAATGACCTTTGCCAAGGGCAATGACACAGCCTAATACCATGAGACCCTGGCTGATAGACTTGTAGACAATAATAGTCTCTATACAGCGCAATAGTAATGGAGTATTCTAGCAGAAGCTCTTCAGAGCATGGTGTTTGTAATATATAAATAGCAAAAATAAGCCGTGGAGGAACAACTTCGATTTCAATGATTTCAACAATGATTTCAATAAAACATTTCAAAACAGCATCAGCCCTCCAAATATGTCGAATTTGACAAAACTAAGCCAAGAAGTTAAAAAGCCAGACAAGCTGGGAGCCCCTTTGGTCTTTCTTTAGCAATTAGGATGTTTCCATTAAAAGAAACGTTCAACAAAAATGTTTCTGGATGCCATCATTTAGAATTCTTAGAGAGAAAGAAAATCTGAGTCGGCCAAAATCAGAATCATATGTTAAAAATAAGAAATTTGGTCAAGATAAAAAAAAGTCTAGTATTTGTTAAGATGTTGTCACAAGACTACGAGACTGTTGCTTTTTAAGTACACAGAACATTTATTGCCATCTAGTCAAAGTGTACTAGGGAAAAATGGTCAGGCCTTCATAATCAGCTGCTCTCTCAACAATCATGGCTGCTATGAAATGAACTTCAGTGACACATGTACATGTCACCTGTAGGGACCAACATGGACCTGCTAAAGCCTTTATTGCTGTACCAGTGACATAACCCGTGAAACAATGTGCAAGGACATCAAAAAAAAACCCTTTGAGTTCTTTCTTCTAAATCAAACAATAACATATGTACTGAAAATTAAAAAGACTTCATATTCTGTTTTACGGCGTACAGTGTATGGGGTGTTGTGTGAGGTTTGTGTAGGCAGGGGGTAGATGAGGTTGGCGGCAGCAGGCATGAGCCGACAGAGCATTACAGCTCACACTGAGAGTAAGAGGATTAGTGTGTCTCCATCATGTGTAAGCATACACACATACACTCATACTTCTTCTCCTTCTTGGCTGTTGGTACGCAGTTTAACTAAAGGAGCCCATATGCCACATGCGGCTAAGGCAACATCGGTAGCAGACATTCACAAGATTTTGCACCCACCTTTCTGGAACGACAGCATGACCTGCCACGCTCACACACACTTTTACGTCATTAGAACATAAGCGCTCGCAATTCAGAACATCATAGAGACACTAAACATTGTGGGCTGTACTCTCAAATTACGTTAAAGGAATAGATTAGTAGAAATCCAGAGAAAGCATGTGTGCATCCGTAGTTACGCTACGTTATGTGGCTGTGTAGATTTTGGGCACGTCCTACAGGTCATGGAAATGCCCTGCACCCAGGTTACGCCTCTGTGGAGACCAGATAGTCAGGCTTTAAAACAAGCGGTTACCCAGAAGGTGGTACAACATAAAACCTGTTAAAGCGGAGTGCTTTCTGGAGGTACATTGTATATTGGATCTCCAATTCTGGTACATCTGCAGTAGTGAGCAGACCCGTTTATCCAGAGCATAATGGAAAGAGGATACAACTTATGCTCAAGGACTCGACAGTGGAAGAACAGCAGCCGGGACTAGTTTCTGGAAAACCTTATCCCAGAACCACAGTCAACAGTCAGGGCAACTAAACTGATACTGAACCTTTAAGAGTTTCTTTCCAAAACCCCTTTATTCTCCCGTTATTTTTTCTACTGATGGACCTGAATTTCAGGCTGTAGCAAAAAAATCAGTGTGTCATACATTGACTTTTATTTATCTCCGGATAACGTTTTTGTCCGGTTAACCTCATTTCATTTGTTAAAAAATGGATAAATATCCATTCCTGCATTCCAGCCCTGCAAATTTTTTTTAAAGTTGAGACAGGACAATTTGGAGCTAGAAATGTTAAAACAATGAGGTGATTTCAAACTGATAATGTGAAAAGGTGATTGTAATCATGATCTGGTACAAAAATGGTATCCAAAAAAGACTGAGGAGCAAAGAAGGTCAAAAAAATGTTCTTAGCCTAGACTTAATAATTTGGGGAGAGTCTGAATCTTAAACTAAAGTCCATAAGCCAGGGTCATGTGTCAGTGCCCTTGGCAAAGTTCATGTGGAAGCCTAAAGTCTTATGAATAAGCTCTTCATGCCAGTTGTTCCGGCAGAATAAGCCATTTCAGTCTTTAATTTATCTTTAGACTTTCACCTTATTTACATAAACACAAGAGATTTCTGGACTTTTCGACTACTGTAATCTTTGAGGAATGGGTAAACATCACAGGAGTAATATGATGTAATCACTATATGTCTTAAAGTAGAGCCTGAATATACAGTACTGTCTTGAACAGAAAAGTCTTGAACAGTATTTCTATTACATTAGAAACAACATTTTTGTAGCAACATTCAAGTATTTATTAGTCTCTTAATTAGAATACAATCAAAAAACATTGGAATTTGTATGCAGTTTTGGAAAACAGCATTTTAAAGTTTCTAAAAGCTACAGTATTTAGAGTGACCTCCCCTTACACATGTGAAGCTTCATCAGGTTGGCAAGGTGATCCTTCTACAGTTTGAAGAAGCTTGATCATGAGTGTTTTTTTTGAAAAGGTAGAAGCCAAGAAACCACTTTTACAGAAGGGGAACAGATTCTGAACAAAGTTCAGATATGCTAAAGTTCACAGTTAACGACATGAAGGTCAGTGGAAAAGAGTATTATATAGTTTTCCAGAACCTGTCAAAGAATTGCAATAATCGGACAATTCCGGGTTTACACGAGGGTATGTGAACTCACCCAATGACAAATCTAGGTGTGCTCCATCCACAACTGAGGTCTTAAAAATTATAATCTTAAAACCAGATCTATGAACAGAGGTGGGAGTTAAATAGTGGAAGTCCGTGTGTGTCCGGAAGTCATATGTGTGTAACTACCTTACCTGTAGCGTAATCGCTTGTCTATTAGTTCACGTTGGACTTTTTTGCAGAAGTTTTGTGTGTTGATGTCTTTCTGCTATGTTCATAAGTGCATGTGCCTATCCTATTGTAAGTAGTACTCATTTGTGTCCCCACTACCTGCATATTCTTTCTAACCTATAACTATATGAACTGGTTCACCTCACTGATTCTCTCTTTCATTGATAGAAGCCTAAAGATGCACTGCTAGACGAAAAAGCCAGATGAAAGTCTGATGTCCATCATACCAACTTCTTAAGTGTTAGGCTGTAGTTTGTGTAATTGGTAGTATTCCATTTGCGCATCTCTGAAGTATTTTAGTATCGTTTGCACACGGTTTGCTTCAAAAACACACTTGCCATTACAGCAGCCAAAAAAGACAATGGGACCCTTTTGGTCAACGACTTGTTTCACAGAACGCAATGCGCATACCTGTATGATAAAGGAACATATCTGCTGCAACATGATCAGCAGGTCTGATTGTGCAGGTCTCGGACCAAGTTTACTTTCCCTCTGTACTCAAACCAAAGGAGCAGAGACACTGGAACGTTGGAGCATCTTAAATTTATTTGTAATGCTTTTATGTCTTAAGTACACGGACGTCATCTGAGGAGCGTGTGAGCTCTGGGTTTAATTCTCTCTTGTGTGCGCACACGCTTGAAGAAAATTAGAAATTGGTGTTGCCAAGGAAACTTTCAAACAGCAGGTTAGTCTCCATGTTCTGTCTGTCTGTGTGTGTGTGTGTGTGTGTAGAAGGGGAGTGACAGGCAATGACAGATTTTTCCTGTCTGTATTTATACTCAGGATGATCAGAGCGAGTCAGAATGTTGTATATGGCAGTCAAAAGTGTGTTTATTTGATTTAAATATGCCCCTCACAGGCTTGGTGCATGGATGAATTACACAGAAACAAGGCTTCACACAAAGCAGCATGACATTTGCTCTCTCTTGGACAGCAACGGCAACCGTATCCTGCACATTCAGTCTGGTGCCCAGGGGAAAGGTCATGGAGAGGCCAGCACTGTCGTCAAGCTGTTACCCTTGGAACGCATAGGAAACTGAAACCATGGGTTTGTTTTATTTTAGCTTATTTTATTTGTATCTCTGATGATAATTACATTTGTTATTATTTACATGTCCAAAACGGCTTTCTTCAATACTACTTATATAACAGCTCCCGTAGCTCCAAGTTAAGACCAGCTGTTGCTAAGGACCAGAGTTCGATCCCAGGATAGACTTGAAATGTGCAGACAAAGGAGTGCAGATGCAGAAGCCTGCAACGTATTAATGGCTCCCCCAACCTTGACTAAAATATAAAATTGGCTTTTATACGGAATGTTCACTGAAACGAACATTGACCGGACCTTACCACAAACACTATAGTGTAAAACTAAAGTGTATAATCCCAGGGTGGAGCAGTCTGGATCCTTTCTGTGGAGTCTGCATGTCTTCCCAGTGTCTGTGTGGGTTTACTCTGGGTACTCCGGTTTCCTCCCACAGTCCAAAGACATTCATGTTAAGTTAGTGTCTCTTAAGTGGTCCTTAGTGTGTGGTGTGTGTGCCCTGTGATGGCCTGACACCCCATCTAGGGTTGTTCCTGCCTTTGCACCCGGCCCCTTCAGCCTATTACCAAGGCCTTACATACATAAGAAGCAGTTACAGTTTATGATTCATAGTTTCCATTATAGTTGTGTAGTGTCAATTTGTCTACAGTGTGGCTTCTGAATGTTGCATTTAGCCAGAAGTAATGAGCAATTTATTCTAGCTTTACCCTAGTGTACATAATATTGTTTATGTTGTGACCAGAACAAAGAACGCAATACAAACAATCTTTTTGGGCCGATGACAGTGCGTTCATTGTACAAACACTTCCTCTTTAATTCCTTCCTAATCCATCATAACCACTATTGAACTACACTGGTGATTTGAACTAATAGACTCGAAACCATGATGCTAGATTTCATCTGTTCAGTAGAATGGACCACCTATTAACTTGTTATTTTTATAATCTGATATATTTGCCATTTATTGTATGTATATACACTCAGGCCAAAGACCTGAGACCATTAGTGAAAAAAACGCTACTATTTTGCATTTTCTCAAATTTAATAAATGTTGTTTATTACAAATCATACAATCAGCATAAAAATTTGAGTGAACATTGGGCATCTTAATTTAAGGACTTCATTTCAGAAGATGGGTAGTACCCGATTTAGAAATACCCTGCGGTATACGTTCCGACAAATCCACCATAAGTTTATCGTAAATCAAGGCGTAGCATAGCCTAGCTTAAACACGCTTAACACAAATGAACCTACAGTTAGGAATAATCATGAACAAAAAAAGATACTTTATAATATAGTACTGAATATTTCATGATTTACTGGAGAAATTAAAATTGAAAAACAAAAACTATTATTTTCGTGATCTCACTAGATTTTCCTCGCTTTCCAGCACTCATCACTCCTCCAATCAATCATAATAAATAATTATTGGATTACTAAGCACAGGAGAGCCTTCTATTGCTTGAAGACCTCTTGTGATGTAATGAATGCTTGTCTTTGTCTTCAAGTATCTGCATAAAGGTTTGTTGACCCTGAGGAGTAAGTGTGAAGTCCATGACAGCAGCAGTCGGTCTTCTTTGGTCTTCAAGAAGATGTCGCGACGCTCCGAGCTTTGTTTTGGGTCATCATCCTGCTGCAGTCCACACAAGCTATTTTCACTAATGGTATCAGATTTTTGGCTCCCATGTTATATAGCTCCTGTGGCCTGGAGGTAAATAACAGCCGCAGGAAACAGCAGTTCCTGAGCAACTGGGCTCAAACCCTGGTGTGTTAATGTCACAGAATTGGCACAGTGCCCAAGGTGTGCCAGTGCTGGTACCTGCTGAATTCCAGGTTAGTACCCACTGCAACCCTGACCAGCATAAGTGGGGATAAAACTGTATCCTTTATATAGGCAGAACTATGAAACTATTGTATTTGCATAACCATTTGATATCAACTTGAGGTCAAGCAGTAGTGTCTGCCAGGATGCAGCATGTTTCATACTTGCTTAACGGTCCATTTGGTGGTCAATTTAACCCTTGACCTTTCAATCCGTGGAATAGAGTCCTATTTACTGATCCATCACTTTGTGGTTTGACATCATTAAGTTTATTTTGTGACATCACACAGTATGAAACACTGGGTATGTTTTTTTAAATTATTTTTGGGTGGTGGGGGTGGGTTCTACTTAATTAATACTTAATTAATTTTAAGTCATGCCTCCACAGAGCTCCTGGCGAGCCACTATGGAGAGAATGAGTCTGCATGGAAGAACATGCTATGACAGGCCACCATTAGATTAGATATACTTTATAACAAACATGTATAATTCTTTCGCAGTCTATTTATGAAAGTCCAATCTGAAAATACAGGACATTTGTATGCAGTATTTAAAAAAAATGAGTGCTTCTGTATACTACACTGGCAAGTATTTAGTGTGAGCTTGCCTCTGGAAGCTTCATCAGAAAGCCAAGCTGACCCTTCTACAGTCAAAAGAAGCTTGGTCAGGAATGGCGTTTTTGGAAGGGAAGCAGTCAAGAAACCATTTCCAACTGGCTTTTTGTATTGAAAAGGCTAAGATATGCTAAAGCTCAAAAACATCACCATGAAGAAGAATGAAGATCAGTGGAGAAGATTATTATGGAGTGATTAAAGTTTGAAATTTTGGGTCTAATCATTGACAATGTGTTATACAGGGTTCCCTCGTTCATCGCAGGGATTAAGTTCCAGGACCACCCGCGATAAAGGAAATTCCATGAAGTAGGGACGCTCTATTTATTGAAGTTTTTATACACCATTTTACCCATAGAACTTGCAGAACATTTGGGTGGTTTCAGCCTGTAATGAAACTTTACTCGAGTCTTACTTCTGGTTTTTGGTGAGTATTTATCCGCTGAGTAAATACGCTATTGCAGTGTTTTTAACTGTTGAATAATCAAGCAACACCCTAACGTAATCGAACGTTCTCTTTACTTAACACACCATACATCACTCTCGTCTCACCCATGCTCCGTCCGTACCGAGCTTACAGCACCTCATATCCTACACACTGAGTACATACAACAGCTATTTACTGTAAATCGTAATATTGTAGGATTTATAACATTCCTTTATTGTTAGAATTAATATTTCTTAATATATGTATCAATTTTGTGATTTTTGTAATGTAAAAGCTCCGCAAAAACCCACGAAATTACGAAAACCCGCGATGCCCCGAGGTCGTGAAAATTGGCAAGGTAACACTGTATATGGTCTTAATACGAAACAACAAATCTAATGGTGGCCCAAGACTTGCACAGAACTGTACATCAACCATCTCTGCCACTGCCTTGAAATGACACTGATCCCCTGTCACTGCCTCAGAAATGGCCAGTTGTGTCTGTGCAGTTCCCAGCTGGCCTGGACTAAACCCTGAGACTCGAGACCCTGCTGTTTTTCTATGGAGGAAGAATTTTTTTTTTTTTAAAAAGCAAATCAGGGCTAAATCAACGGTTAATTGAAATCAGCCATGCAAGAGAAGTTAGACTTTTAGGGGGAAAAAAGTATGTTTCTAGGCAATTTTAGTGCTGGATTCACACGAAGAGCTACTGCAGCATCTAATATATGCTTGCTGTTTCTCTAGCTGTCAGACTCTGGGTTTGGCAAAGTGTGTCTAGCAGCTGTACTTTAGTGTAACGCTCACACTCTAGCAAGTGTGCGGTGTCGAACACAATCAGTAATTCATTTGCAGTCCGTAGTGTGATCAGAGACGGCTCATCACGAGTGCATCTGTTACTCGGGGCGACATGTAAAATTTAGATACCCAAATGCTTGGCCACTGTACAGAGGAGTATAAGGCCAGGTGGATTGTGACCGAGTGCCTGGCAACATTTCCCGGTGCTTACCCCTGTCCACTGCACTTCTTAGCCAATCAGCTGCCTTCTGCCTGGTGAGTGACACAGCAGGAACGTAGATGTTGTTCCAGATCAGCCAGAAACCTGCTGCTTTACAATATGGCTTCCTGCCCTTTGGAAGTAAACAAAGAAACAAATATTTGCGTTGCAGAAGCCCCTATTTGTCTTGATTTCATAATTCATTTCCTTCCTTCTGATTCAAGCACAGACACACACACAGACACACACACAGACACACACACACAGACACACACACACAGACACACACACACACGCCAGTCAGCCGGCATATCTTCGAGGGTGAGACAGCACCAGGGAACTCAGTCAAGATTCACACCTGTACCGAACACACAAATGTTGCTTCTTTACACAGCTATGCACGCAGCTTTATTTCTCTGAGGCGAATAGGAAAGATACACTGCGGCCCATTGTAATGTATGCAACTTATCTGAATCTCAGACCGACAACTGCAGCATCGTGGACAGCAGCTGTCTGACAACGCACAGCTCTGAGCTGGATCTGCTCTCAGTGATGGCTCTACACAAATATCGTAGCCAAGAGGTTAATCAAGGGGTCCATAATACAATAAAAAGAGTTTGGTTTCCCAGATTGGAGACCGCAAATGGTGACCTGCTCTGGCTATGTTCAAAATAGATAAAACAGATGGTATGCAGAGAAGCCAGGTTGATGCAAGAGGAAGTCAGTCCCACCCCCCGGCCACCCCTCTTGCTCAACTGCTGCTAAATGACCTGGTGAGAACGTTTAGGCATTAATTACCTTATACTTCGAAGTAAAATTTAACAAATCTCGAGCTAGAGTCCAGTCTACTATAACGGGTGGCCAGTCTCGCCCCAACCACCCCTTAGCTTGTACCTCACTACTCACTAAATAACACATTTTAAGCACTAATGACCTACACTTAGAAAGTTAAAGATAACAAAAACCCTCCTAAATATAAAGTGTGTCCTGAGTAATTATTCCTATTGTTTATAGTATATTAAACACACACTTTGTGAATCCCATCAGCCCTTTATAACACCAAGAAGCATCTGCTATATGTGCCATCAATGACAGACTATTTTGTGACATTAAGTCACACACTTTATGCAACACTCTTGATGTTTTTTATTGAGTTTCTTAATTTTTTGCTCATCCATGTAGTGCTGCTAAATTCCCACGTTTCAAGTCATACTTGCATACAGCTCATGGCCACTGGATGCAGCTTTTTTTTTTTTTTACTGGCACCCACTGGGCTACAACTGAGAGAATGGGCCTACATGGAGGAACAGCCATTCTCCCCATATTCAATACTGTACAAAAATCTAAAGCCATCATTAGATTAGATATTCCATTGTTGGCATAATGAGCATATATAACGGTCTCTATTAGAGATGATATATTATATATATATATTTGATAAAATATAGTAGTGACAGACTCAATAAAAGGTCATAATATAATTTGGCCGATCACTGCCATTCTGAGATCATCTACATAGATCTGCCAATATCTGTGACCACAAGGTTAATATTTGAAAATAGTGGAGAAGATGCAGAGTAACGCCGTTTCCTGCATTACAACCTGCAACTTATAAACTGGGACTACTGAGCGACTAAAAATAAAGAGATGCAGAGAGAATTCAGTAAGGGTAAGGCTAGGGCTGCAACTAACGATTATTTTAATAAACGATTAATCAGTTGATTATTAATTTTGTTTAAAAATCCGATTAATCGATGAAATGTTTTCCATGTCTTTCAATGGAAATAGAACATTGAATAACATGGAAAAGTGCTTACAATAATTAAATAATAATTAATTAATTACATTAAATAAGACTTAAAACTGCTGTTTTCTGGAATGAGAGACAGTATAGCATGAGAATAGATCGATCAATTTAAACAGGTAAAACACACACACACACACACACACACACACACACACACACACACACACACACACACACACACACACACACAC
>JAUZST010005371.1:0-15624 GCA_034779995.1 Parotocinclus haroldoi | reverse complement strand
AGGAAGAAACCTTGGGAGGAACCAAGACTCAACAGGGGACCCGTCCTCCATGGGCGGCCTAGATGTTAATTAAATAATTACTAACTGTATATTAAATTATAGCAAAATTCGTAAAATAAATAACAAATTATTATTACAATTTAAATTAGTAATAGAAAAATTATAAAATAATCTAAATTATAAAAAAATTGATTATGTAATGAGTTCTTAAAGGGAGGTCTTTGGAAGCACATCGTCTCCTCCTGGCCAACCGATGTAGGGAGTTCCTGCACTCTGGTGGGACCCGCCTCCGCTGTTGGAGACGATCAGAGCGACGCCGAGCTGGAAGATCATCCAGGTGTGCGGTGCCGGAACCAGCACAGAACATCAGCTCTGAGGGAAAAGAGTGTTGGTGTTTTGTTCATGATGTACCTCTTCCTGTGTTCTAAGATTTCTGGCTCCGTTTTGACCGTGAGCAGATTAGGCAGGTGATGTTTGATTTAAAATACTATAAGAATGGTAAGAAAGCTATAACAAAGGTACTGGGATTTAACTGGGTAAATGTGAAGCTTTATTAATGCTCAGGTAGGCTGTGGTGTTTAAACGATGCCCAAAAGGGTCCAGAATGTGCCAAAAAAAATATGACATTACACCACCATTAAACCTGGATCATTGATACTTTATCAGTGGCTTTATCAGAGCCACACTTCTGAACCTTCAGAGAAATTATTTCATGATTGTCAAATGAAAAATAGAATCCAATTCAAAATGCCACCCTGCATTTTATAGGTTGCTATGGGATGCACCTTTGACTGAGCATGCTACTAACCAATCAAAACTGCTCAATAGATTGACTTTGTCTGTGTCTGCTTGATCCTGCTAAGAATATTTTGAAGGTTTCAGTAACGTGAGTCTATTAAGAAAACAAACAGACAAGAAATCTGACCAGATTTCTAATTTTCACAGTGTGGGCTGGCTCATAGCTGCCTACCCCTTCTAGGCATCCTAAAGAAGGTGCTATATATTCGTCATTCTCTCACTGTCTATGGGATAGCAGAAGGGGTACCTATTCTATGCCCTGCACTGCACTGGCTTTCATGCAATTTATCAATCAAGACCAGACATTTTTACAATCTTTTGTTGCCTAGTTTTGGGGAGCCGATACAAAGTGTAGCTTCAGCTGCCTGTTCTTAGCTGAATCCCTTGGTTGTAACATGCAGCCATTTTAGTTGCTGTAGCTTTATATAATCCTGAAAGCAGTCTGGTCATTCTTCTCTGTCCTGTGGCATGTCCTCATTGGATATTTTCTCCCCTTCCAATCAAACTGGTTTACTCTGGGTACCCAAGCTTCCTCTCATTGTAAATATATTCTTATGTACTCTAAAGTGTCCCAGTGTGAGTCCATTTGTGTTTTTAATGCTCTTGCCCTGATATGGATTGGTGCCCCGTCTGAGCTTGGGTTCCGCCTTGTCCCCTGTGCTGCCTTTTAGGCCGCAGCTCCCTTGACACTGAATTAGATTAAGACGGCTTGAAAATGGGTGAATTAATGAATGAACATCCAGTCTGTCCAGTGATTGCAGATTTTTTACACTATTAGTGTGATAACGGTGGACCAACCTCAGTCCCACAAGCAGTCTTGTTAAAACAAACTGATGTGAACGTCCATGGGGAAAATGGAGTCCTCATTACCAGCGTTTCACACCCTTCAGAAAAGTGCACACTTTACACGCTTATGTGAGCGTCATGACCCAGCTCATCTCTAACTGCATGCTTTTAATGTTCGCAGGTTCCTCTCTGGGGTGCGAGCGCCAGCCAGAAGAAACCATATTAGTTTCAGGGTGTTATGTTGGGAATGTATCATTTAGGTGTCAGGTGAGTGGAATTTCGATAAGCATGATGATAATGATTGGAGCGCTGGGAAAGAATCTGAATGAAAATTAAGGAAGGAAGGGAGAGCTAAATCTCATCCTACACCACATTAGTCTGAGCATTTCGCAATCTATTTTCTTTTGTTTTGTCGCACTCGTAAACAAAAGAGGCGATGCTACAGAGCTGGTGAATAAGTAATATTTAATTCCCCTTATGTTGTGAGACGAATATCATGAATATCATGAATGTCTTATCATTTCGGTGCATAACATCTGTTTACATGTGTGGGCTGATAAGGTCTGATAAGTTTATTATTATTTTTCTCATTATTATTACCCTTGATAAACGACTTAACCTCTATATCCCGGATACATTAGCTGCTGCAGTACAGTACTTGTAAGGACGTGTAACGGTGCAGCCTCTGGTGCAGAGAGTTTTATTAAACTTACACTTTTTATTCAACATGTGGCATCAGCATGAACAGACTGAATGCTGAGTTACGTTTGGCTGCCACTGCATTTCGTATGTGCACCGAGCTGATGATGAGCAGGCGTTATCACTAGGATCTCAGGACTGTTGCGGATTGGTTTCTGTTTTAGAATTAGTTTCTGTTTGTAACAAGCAGAGTAAGAAGAACTGCGTCTTTGCAACGCAGCACAATTGAGTTGAATCCATTCGTTTCTCACAGCCTCGTGAACGCTTCATAATCTTTCAGTTCCCTGCTCTGTTCTTAAATACACGCTCGCAGGAGTGCAAGGTTGCGCTGTCACATAAAGGACAGTTTCTCAGGCACTGGTTATATTACTGACTGCTTTGCTCAGTTGTGTTTATGAGAGAACATGCAGCTTTACAGTGGGATACGTTTCTAGCTACCTTAAACAATAAAAATAAAATAAAAATCCATGTGCGGTGACCAATGTTGATATAAAATAAATGAATGTTTGTACAACTCTGCGGGACGTTGGCTATTTCGTTAATACAAGTACACTACAGTATATGGTGTCATAAAAATAGTAACCTAATAGTATTTCTCTTCAGATTACCTGACAGATGATTTCAGTTATATAGCTATAACAATAGCATATAAACTATAGCATATATGAGAGTGTAAATTAATACAATATAAAATATGAAAAAACAGTAACTTATTAAACACTAATTCCCAGTGAGGTTTGACTAGGAGCAGCTGAAGTATAGAGGGTAAAAAGTGTGCAGTCACCTCGCTTTATAGTAGTAGCTTATATGTTAAGGTTTAAATTGACAGAATTTGACATATATCCTTAACAAGAGAGACTTACATCTGATACAATCTTACAAGGCACATTTGTATGATAAAGATCATGCTCACGGGTCCCACAGTGACATCTTGGTAGTGATAGAACTTTACTGTTTCTAGTGAATAGTCCAGTAGATTAACGACTTCTCTACCCTTAACTAAAGGATCAAATAAAAACTAAGATAATAATAAGTTATTCTTATTCTAGCACCCTTACACAAGCCCAAGGTCGCTTTACAATAGGATTTCATGATCAACACATCAGTTCACCACATTTACACAGGTAAAGTTGAAGAGACAGAAGAAAAATGTAACATAAAAAGATGTTTTCAAAGAGGTTTTGAAGTCAGAAAGAGACGTAGTAGAGCTCAGGGAAAGAGAAAGAGAGTTCCAGAGTAAAGGGGTAACAGCACTAAACGAGCGACCACCCGTGGTGCTCAGTCTAGACCTAGGGACCAAAAGTCGAGCATCGGCTGATCTGAGAATCCTGACTGGATAAAACCAACTTAGGAAGTCAGAAAGGTAGGCAGGACCCAGGCCATGAAAAGCCTTAAAGGTCAGAAGAATGACCTTATAGCGAATAGGCATAGTATTCGGGAGCCAATGAAGCCGCTCTAACGCAGGGCTGATGTATCAGTTCGAATCCTTTAATCACTAAATCATTTTAACTCGAACTAAAGGGGAACTAAAGGTACAAAAGCTTGGCAGGTAACGGGTGCTTTGAGCCAGCAAAGATTCACTTCAGCACCTTTTTTTTTTTAACAGAGTGCATTTGATGGAGAGCTAAATGTGCATACATTTAAACACTTGGTTAATGCATTTACTGCCAAAGATCAAAGGCAGGACCATCAGATTCGAACATGAAAATTATTCAAACGCAAAATCATCAAATATAGCCCCAAATCCATTCATTTTCAGTGAGCCGAACTGAGCATCAATTTTCTGACTAATTAGCACTCATTGTTAACCCAGTAATCGAGCTGTCTCAGGTGTAAACACGGATGTAATTTGGGGGTGGGAACAGGAGGGGCATGTCCCCTGTACTTTTTCAGAAGGCAGTCTTGGTCTTCTGCGTTTTTACCGCCCAAAAACAATGTTACCATATGTTAAATGGAGATGGTCAAGCAATAGGACTAAGACTAGGCCAAGCTGAAGCCTGTTGGACCTTAAAGGAGCACATCACACCCCGATTCTCTTTAACTCCTATCCTTCATTTATCAGAAACTCAGACTCACTCCTCTCCTTCAAAAACAAACTCAACTGACATTAGACAGAGGATCCCACAACAACTGCTGGATAATCTGATCCTGTCCATGCCCCCATCACTGACAGTCTGTTTTGGCACTCTTGGGTGACCATACACCCTACTGAACAGGCATGGGGGTTGGGAGTAGAGGTCTTAAAGAAAGGAATATTACTGAATTCTGGACATGGAAACAGTTATACCTGATCATTTTATTAAAGGTGAAATGTCAGCACGAATAATCGTTAAAACTTTAAGCCACACTGGTGCTAAACAAGGAATAACGTCCTTTACTGAATATTTTGAGGACAACTAGCATTCTATTTGTTATCACCTGTAGTAGGGTTGTGGGTTTTCTCTCTGCTTATCCGGCTATTTTCCGTCAGCTCCTACTCGTGTATGGTGTTTTCATGCATTATTGATGTGTATCTTCCTTCTGGATATCAGGGCAAACTATTCTTCAGGCACGGCATGGTTACAGTTCAGGCATATATCTTAGTGTTGTTGTTTTTGAGTGGGTATCATTTTATCTGGAATGGATTCAAACCAATAGGTGGTGATGTTTGATCACTTTAACGAAGGTCCACCAACGATGGAAATTCTGTGTGCTGTTTTTTGTGATTGTGGTTCATGTTGTACAAAACAAAGCAGACATTATTAAAAAAAAAAAAAAAAACAGTCAGTAATATAACCAGTGCCTGTAGATGATGTTCGACTGGGCAGACAGACAGCTTGTGTCTGTGCATGTGCATGCATTTGTGTATTCCTGCTGTCACTTACACACTCAGGTGATAAAGAGGCTCTCAGTGGGAGTATCATGTAGTCATGAAGCCTGGCAATTGCGTGGCAGGACGGTGAGTCATTGATTCACATGGGGCAAAAATGCCCAGAACAAACAAAGTATAAAATCATCTGTCTGATTTAAAACCATTTATAGCTGACGCACCACCAAGAGTTCATTAAACGCTAATTTATGAGAACTGTTAACGTAAAATAAACGTACTGTGTTATCTAATTTCTTGCCCTCTTCCATTTTGTCTCAGAAATCGCCGTTTATTTGGCATTCGATTCGCTCGACAAGTTTTCAACCAAACTCAACGGATCATGATTCAATCTTAAGATTTCAGATTTCCGCTGCGTTTCTCGTGTTTTCAGATCTACACCCAGGCAAAATGTACTGTGAAATTTCATAGTAAAACTGCAAATTGCTTGACGGTTTTATTGTGAGCTTTCACCGTTTGACCATAAAGTTCTTGGTGGATTTTTGATGGCCACTTCATGGTTCCGCTGTCAAAATTCATAGTACGACTGTAAACATGGCTGATTATGAACTGACCATAAATGATTTCACAGTTCTACTGTGGATTTCGGATGGTAATTTGGCCACTTTATGCTTCTACTGTCAAATTTCACAGTACATTGTTTCCTGGGCAGTACAGTATTCTTAGTGCAAACTGCTCCCCATGGTTGCTAAAAAAGGTCAGTGATAACAGCCAAGCAAAAATTGAAAACCAATGTGTATTACCGTCCTGTCCTGCATATGCTGGGCATCCAGACTGTAGCCAGCTCAGCAGCAACGCCCCGAGTTCCCACACATCTAATATTCCTATACATTTTGCGTAAGTATTTTTAAAATGAAGCAGTATAGTGCTCTAAAAATGCTGAAGCTGCAATTTGATCGGTGGCAGTGACGGTAAAAATGGCCAAATGGTACCAAAAGTGTCAATATTATGTGTGGCCACCATTATTTTCCTTTTTTATTAATTTTCTTAACTCTCTTGGGAATTTAGTTCACTAGAGCTTCACGGGTTACCACGGGAATCTCCTTTTCCACTCCTCCACGATGACATCACAAAGCTGGTGGATGTTGGAGACCTTAGGTCTGGAGACGTGCTTGGTGTTTACTTACTCTCAGTTTCTTTAGGCAGTGGTCATCTAAGGCTTTTGCAAAGTAACTTAAATTGTACGTTTCATATTTTACCTGAAGTAAAAAAAAAAAAAAGCCACAGTTGTTAATCCTCTAGAATTATTATGCAATGTGAAAACATACCAAACTCCACGTACAGGAGCTGGATTCAAAGCTTAAACCTCAAGAGCTGTTAAAATAATTTGGAGTAGTGTATTGTCATGCTGAGCGCTAATGTGCTTCGTGTTGCTGGAGGGATGAAGGCGGAAATTCACCCCAAGTCAACGTCGTGACGGAAGTGAGATGAAAACTGGTCTGAATTTGTGAGGGGGCGGCCACCGAACGCTCTGCATCAATCATATTGTCCTCAGTCTGCGTGCGTTGCTGTTTCTGTTGACAGTTTTAATTGCAGTGCCACTTTGGCATTTTGTTCAGTGCCATTTCGACTGTTTGTCATGTTCATTCATTAAAAGGTGCATCTCACGGGTAAAGCTTAGGTCACGATGGGTTATAGGGTAGTGGAGGCAATAATCAATCATTAAAGGTCAGACCGTACGCTGAAATCAGCGTTTTGTCACTTCCTACTTATTATTAAGCCTTAAGAAACAATTTTACTTTTAGAAAAGCATTCACAGAATGACATTTTACATCATTGGTGTGCCTAAGAACTACAACTAACACACCATGAAAGAAAGAAAAGTGCTAAGCATCTCTAATGAGTATCAGTGGATAGAGCTAGTACACTACAATAAAAAGTAAAGGTATGTCTCTGTGGTCCGATATTGGTAACTTTATAGACAGATATGTTACATTGCCGAATACAATAGCTGTTAATGCAGCAGTAAAGAAATGTAACAGTGCAGCCTCTGGTGGAGAAAGTTGTCTTAAACATAAAGTTTGATTTAACACACGGCATCAGTGTGAGCAGACTGCATGCTGAGCAATGCTTGGCTGGCTCTGCACTTGTTATATTATCGACTGTTGGCCTCTGTTCATCCAGTAGTTTAATAATGGTGTGTGGGTGGCAGGACAGTTGTGAATAATTTTACTAGGTAATAATGAATTCCTGTTTGTGTCGGACAGCTGACGTGCTGCAGGACGACGACAAGAACTTCACAATTGCTGTACACTTTGTGTCACCTGCTCTTATCTCAAAAATATTCTTGGGTCGTAAATTAGACGTTGAATAAGGTTTTTAAAAGACTTGCATTCTATAAATGGCTGTCAATGTTAATATTAAATAAATCAATGTGTGTATATCAGTGCAGTAATTTGCCTGTTTAGTCAATACCGGTACACTGCAGTATCCCATAGCATTATGTAATGTACAGTATATTATATAGTGTTCGGACAATGCAGGGATTTCATAACAAAGTATTTTCACAGAATGGCGATGTTGACAGCACTAGAACCTGAGAGATAAAAAAAAAAAAAAAAAAAGATCAGAGTACTACAGCATGTGAAAATGGTGGCAGCGAGCAGATCTGGGTCACTATACATAAAAAGGAAGTGCTACAATCTGTGAGAAGTGTTGTGTAGCACTGTGTTAGAACTGTGTAACCAATGAGGGCAGGCTTTAGCCCCACGTCCGGACCAAATTTGTTTCATTTTATTCACCAACTGGCAAACGCACGCAATTATCCGCTTTCTGGTTCAGCTAATAAGACTAGTAAGAGGAATCCATACAGCACAGGTTCCACTCTTAAGATTGCCTTTTGTGCCCAGAGCTCGTGTTTAATATGTTCAAATTTAATGTGAACGATAGACTAGGGTGTGTTGTTTGTTATGCAAGTACAAGTCTAAAAATAGTGTGAAGCATTTCACGTACTTACACCCTCCTACATTAACATGACAGCTTAAAACAGTTTACCTGCTGCCACTGACAGTGCATCAGTACCTACACACGTTACACAGAAAGGGGGGAACTTTCACTTGTGTACTGGAAAACAAATAAGATGAGATCCACACACAGGCCAATTTATTAGGTACACCTCGGTCGTACTGGTTTGGACCAAGTTTTGCTTTCAGAACTGCCCTAATTCTTCATGGTATAGATTCAGCAAGGAGCATTCTTCTGATATTTTCCATACTAACATGACAGCATCACACAGTTGCTTCAGATTTGTCGGCATCCTCGAGCAGCGCCATCTGCAGGAGCCTGAAGATAGTACCGCCTTGAATTTGCTAGTGGAAGTGAGCTTACGGTTTGAAAGGAGAAACGTTATTATAGTGCAGAAAACTGCAATTTGAAAGAACTTTCAGAGCTCCCACTAATGTTTTGCTGTCAGGCTTGTACACACATGATGTGCACCCATATAGCCCGTGTACCTGGGAAAATGGCATTATTGCTGTCTGTCATTTAAAATGTCAGCTTTGAGCATTTTTTTTGTATTTAATTATGACCAAGTTCATTGAGCCCTGTGTGATGTTTGCTATTTAATCCATAACACTGCGCAGCACTGGCTTTATTTAGGTGAGTTGCATAAGTTCCTCTTGGCTTGAAAATGAATAGCTTTGTTGAAGAATGTGCCACTGAAAGATGGCATTGTAATTATTGCAATTAGCGAAGGTAGGAGGACAGAGAGAGCAGGAACAGAATCGAGAGGAGACCAGCAGCTGCAGAACAGGGTACAACATGCTGTTCCGTTCCTGCATTTCTATTTCTAATAGCTGCCTTTACAGAAACGGATCTGCTGATTTAATGATAGTTTATGCAAATGATCTGCTTGCACAGTGTAGTATGAGATGTATATCCACTCTGCTGTTTGTTTTTGATAGATCGGTGATAACCTTGTTTCAACTGTGGTTGCCTTTCAGTACTTTTTTATATACCATACAAGGTTCCTGTGACACCTAACAGAAAACCTACATAATTACAGCATTATCCTGAAGTTTGGCTTTCACTGGTCAAATGACTTTAAGGAAGATGTGCAGGAAACAACTAAACCTTAAACAGCTTTCAGAAGTTGTGGAAGTTCTGAGAAACTAGAAACTACTAGAGCATCATCTGAAATGGTTAGTGCACCTTCATATCCCCCCTAACCTCCCTTCACCCTGGCCTAAGTGCAGCCCATTATTTCATAGGGTGGCCAATTTCATAACCCAAAATTCATAACCCAATCCCCAAAAGGAGGACATGATACCAGGGGTATGATGCTATAAACACAGGGAATACAAACTTTAAACCATATTGCTCACTGAATAAGGGGATATTTCAAATGGGGGGTATTTCAACAAATTTCTTAAATTCTAAGATATACACTGGTGACAAAATCATTTTGAAATATCGCCTAATTTTATTGAGCAGTGGATATCTTAGAATTTAAGAAAGTAGCTGAAAGCAATACAAAAATAAATGAATTTGAAAAAATGCCATTACGGAGCTATCAGTGAGGCGGTTTATATCCAGTATCCCAATTGCGACCTGATTCCGAACAGCTGCTTCTCTTGCTATTTAGGCGTGGGTTTTAGCGTGGTTCGGGGCCAGGTCATCTTCATCCGATCCCCATTCGATCACCAGCACGCTTGCGCCCTTGCGCATACTTTTAGGGATAGTGGTAACCATCTGGGGGCTTTTAGTGCCAATGGTACAGGGGGTACAGGGGGAACCCCAGAGGTATTTAGTATTTTAGGGGCACTTTGAGGGTTTCCCGTCCCGTACTTGTGCGCTCCTCGCACGCCTGAGCTCATGCTCTTCCTCCGTCGGCACTCAACAAGCCTCACTCCAGCCGACTGCCCGCTCCAAATGGGACACGCCCCAGTTGGGTGTTTCGCCACCCGGCTTTGCGCACTCTATAAGCCGCACCCCGGCATGACTTTCTTCCACTGCATTCTTCCACACTCGTGATTACGCTCGCTCCCTGGAATTCGGACTGCCTCCGTGCCTCGCCATTTGGGAGACGTCCCAAATCGTGCTCTCAGCATGCCTGCCACCTTTGTGCTTCGACGCCCTCTCACGGTCAGTTACCGCACTGATCCCAGTCAGGATGCAACACCGTGGCGCACCCTTTTATCCCTTTTTTTATGTGTTTAGGAACCTTACGCTCCGCTCTTAACCCCCTTTTCGTTTTTTCTATATTATTTTTGTTATTATTATTATTATTATTGTATGTTGTGGGATATGTCTATCCCGCATCCTTGGGTCCTACCAAAAAGCACCACATCTCGTGACAATGAATTTACTTACCAAACTTGGTGCCTGTTTGTGATATTTAAGTAATTTCCTTGCTGCTCGATAGTTTTGGCTAAGAATTTGTGATACACCCTTCTGTGCATACCCCAACTCTGTGTCACATCTCCGTACGCCTTTCTTTGAGATCTAAAGTTCTCCATTAACACTATCTACCTCCGTATATAGGTATTTTAAAATGAAAGGATACTCAACTATTCTTGTAGTTGTTTTTCTTTTTGTTGTTATCACAGCATTGCTGTGGTGAGATCTGAGAATTTATAGTTTGACTAACATTTAGAGGACTGGATGGACCATTTGTGAGCCAAAGCTCATATCATATGCCACTATTACCCAATGGAATATAAGGTGACTCTTTGGGTATATACGTGAGCCAGTAACAAATAATATCGATCAATAATGAACAGCTGATCTAGATTGCTCCCAAAGGAGGACAATTAGGTGTCTGTTCTTTAACTATGCCAGATCAGGACTGGCAGCTGAAAGACTGGATTGTCTAGACAAAATCCAGACCTCTGACCACCTATGACATCATTACCTCCTGCTAGTATGCCCTGTTTCCATAGTTTGTTCAGTGTTTATTGCTTTTACCCTGCATGTTCTATTGTTGTACTTTACTTTATTAATTAAACATCACTGTATAACCTTTTTTCTTCCAAAAAGTGTGTACATAATAGGTGTTTATAATCCAAGTTGACAGTCACAATAATGGTTTACATATGCTATACAAGCATTAGAATAGAATTCTAAGATCATCCACCCATCCATTATCTTCAGCTTAATCCACACGGGGTCGCAGGCCAGCCGGCAACTCTGGGCACAAGGTCAGGAGCAACCCTAGACAGGGCCCCAATCCATCATAGCGCGCACACACACACACACACACACACACAGTCACACACTAAGGGCCAATTTGCAGACACAAATTAACCTAACATGCACATCTCTGCACTATGAGAGGAAACCGGAGTACCTGGAGTAAACCTGCAGACACAGGGAGGACCCAGGCCGCTCCACCCTGGGATTAAACCCGGGACCATTTTGCTGTGAGGCAGCGTGTCACCGTGCTGCCCTAAGATCAGTAAGTCCATAATGAAATAAATGTGAGGATATTATTGATAGGAGCTGACTGGAAGTAAAGAGACATGGGGTTTGTGGAGCACGTGCATTACATTACATTCCATTACATAACTCCTAAAGAGCAAAAGCTAGGCTCGGCTGCTTTCAGCTTGTGTTGTATACAAAAAGCAAATGGCAGGCAGATGAAGTCAGATAAGTGATGGCTGAGAGCAGAAAAGCTGGAGTGAGCTAATCTGTGTAGAATAGCTGGAGGAAATTTAATGGGGGACAGAGCAGTCTGGTGGAAAGACGTGTCTAGTGGAATGCACTCGTGATGACAGTGTGGCCGTGGAAGTAATGAGCTACTTAGACATTAAGGAAATGAAGCCTTGATAATGTGTCTATTCCTAGAAACTATGCAAAGGCACATGATTGTGAGAGGATATAGTCGAATTGAGAGACGTTCAAATTGATATCATCGTACAACTATTGAGCGAGAGGAAAAGAATTGTACTTTTCAGAAGAAAAAAAAAAAAAACTTTACAACTCACTGCTTTGTCTTTGCTGTGAGTCAGGGTGTGAAGAACTAAAGCTAATGCTGCTTTTCCATCAGCGCGGGCAGTACTTCAGGAGATGCTTCTAATTTCTGAGCTCATATCATACCTAGTTCTAGAAACCTAGATATTATTGAATTGGTAGTTTTTGTTAGCAGGTGAAGATTGGAAGTACAGCACAGCAGTCATTAGTATCAGTCAAGAATTAGAATCAGTTCCACTGTCCTTTTGAACTGGATTTTTCTCGTAATTACTTGAGACAGTATCCGACGCAGCACAAAAGAAGCATTGCAAGAACATAATAAGCATTCAAAACATAATAACAGTATTTAATATAGGTGTTTGGTGGGACCTTGACCCTTCAGGGACCATCACTTTGCTACCTCCAGAGAATTGTAAGAAGAAGTAATGTTACATTTTTACTATTTCTCTTTAAATATCAGACCTATAAAGAGCTTCCCAAACCCCCTAGGTGGCTAAAACAGGAACAGTAAATAAATTAAACGAATCATTCAGCTTTAGTAACAGGGGATCAGGTATCACAGTTACTGATGTTGTGATTTAGGGTCACCAGTCCACCCACGAACTGTACTTTTTGGAAGATGGGAGAAAAGTCAAATCGAATGAATTTATGTTCTAACATTTACACTAGAACATTGTTTCAAAGCAGCTTCACAACCATTCTGACCCACAGTCCCAGTTGAGCAAGCATACAGCAAAAGTGGTGAGGAAAAACTCCCTAAATGTGAGGATGAAGAAACCTTAGAAGAACCAACAACTCCTTGGGCAGAGCCTAGACTTTATATAATAGATTGTTTATTCAAAACGAATTTGTATACCTGGGATAAACCCAAGCTGATGGAGAACATACTGAACGCTACGCTATAACCTGTATATCATCATTTAAAACAAAACTACCTGCATGAATTTGCTGTCTGTCCTCCGAGGGAACAAAGAGCGAATTGTTCTTTGTAGCGTTAATGATAATCTCAGTCACAGTGTCGCTAGACTCGACTCTTTTCTGGTCTGAAAATGGGGAGGATTTCTTCAGATATTCCCACTGGACAGATGAGGTACACTGAGAAAAGTTTGTTTTCTGGTATTAAATCAGGTGTTTCAACACCACTTAAGTGTACTGACTGCTGGCGCTGACACTTGAGGGACTGGGATGTAAATGAACTGTGATTGCATGCTTCCACACTCCTGCTGTGAAACCCAGGCTTCCTCGTTTTCACCGGTGCTGAAGCTTGGGTAGCTCACTCTGTGAACTCACACCCATGGAAAAAGGAGACAGTTAACATTCAGTGCCGAACTGGCAGTCTTTTTAGTGTACATGCAAATTTCAGTTATTCTTATTGATCTCTGTAGGCAGGGAGTGATTTCCATAAAATTATCATTTTGACGTATTTCCATGTGCTAAAAGGTACAGTCGTGTGCAGCAACCATAGGCCTTCTTTAGATTAGATAGACCATTGTTTTAGCAATATTATAATGACCAAATCGAATTATTTCCAGTCATATACGTTGTGTAGAATTATTTCTTATATGTAATTATTTCTCAGAGATATGCAAAACCTCACAAGGATTCAAATGTGGGGGATGTGGTGGCCTAGTGCTTAAGGTACTGGGCAATGGACCAGAAGGTCCAGGGTTCATATCACACCTCTGCCCCAGTTGGGTCCCTGAGCAAGGCCATTAATGCACAATTGCTTGGATTGTAAGATACTTTGGATGAGGGCGTCCACGAAATGACATACATGTAAATAAAGACCGGTGGAAAAGAACATTATGGCATGATGAATCAAAGTTTAAAAAAATTGGGTCCAATCGTTGACAGTATCGTCGTTATATCTTTGATAAAACAAGACATTTGTTTGGGCCTAATACTTTTGCACAGCACTGTATGTATGCTGGAGTTTGCTCTTAATTGGAGCTGTGTGTATTGTTCACCTGAACATGCACGAATACCCCAAAATATATATCATTTTTATTGTCATACATGTTATATGATGTATGAAGCCTTTATTTAGGGAATGCAGCAACTGTTATTAAGCTTCTAATATATCTAATATGACAGAGAGTTGTTTGAGGCACTTGGTGAAAAAAGGTATATTAAATAAAAAACGTGAGCCCTTTGCTACTGCTTTTTCTCCTCAGTCAGTTTGCATTTCCATTGACTTTAACACAAGTTAACAAAGGAATCCCACTGGCAGCAGCTGGAACTGAACTGTTGTACACCGTTGTACATTACAACACCAAATCTGAAAAGGGTCGGGGCTGTATGGAATACAGAATGCAGTGTTTCTTACACTTTTACAGTATTTCATTGTACATGGTGTGAATCCAAGATATTTTGTCTGGTCAACCCTTTATTATTTGTCAGTAAACATCCATTCGCTGAATTTCAAACCTGCAACACTTTGTTTAAAAAGTTGGGACGATAAATAATTTTACCACATTGTTATATAACCATTCCTTCTCACAACACTTAAAGGACGTTTTGGCACAGAGGAGACCAAGTGATAAAGTGTTTCAAAGTGTTTTTTTGTACTGAAGGCATCTGCTTCAAAGATCTATAAAATGCAACAGATCTTATATTATGATACAGATATATTTTCTGTGTGTCTTTAATTGATCTGTTATTGATAGAATGTACTGCCAGATTTATATCATCCTCACAGGAGATCAATGGCCAGTTATGACCTTTGGAATAACAAATGGCCGATTGTAAATACGTAATTGGTTATAATGTCGATTATCGGACTATTCATATGGCACGTACAAGAAGCATTAACCAAACAAGAGCTGAACAAACATAAAAGGGGAAACAAAGGAAACATATTCTGCTCTTAAAACAATATATAGTGTATAACGAAATGTCATTAACATCCTACTGCTAAGCACAGTCTCTCCAGATAAAGGCATCTGCTAAATGCTGTGAATGTAAAGCCCCATTCAGGCCCCAGACCCAGTCCAGCCCTTACCCAGATAAAGTGGTTATTAAAGAAAAATTAAATGTATTCTGCTCGCAACCGTTGAGTGAAAAGGCAGCTCTGAATTGGCACACAGTGTGTTACATAAAATAAATGAAAATGTGCCTGCGGTCGGGACTGAGCTAAGGATGCTGGTCTCTGTGCTTCCCATGGCCTAACGGGGGGAGGGGGGGGGGTGAATAAGTGTGTGAGTGCCCAATGATAGACTGACACCATGTCTATGGTTATACTTGTCCTCTGTGACGCCAGATGGGCACTGGGTATTCCATGACTCTGACCAGCTGATAAGAATAACGGGTGAAACGGGTACCGTGCCAGAACACCATTGTCCCTGCTCCTCTCTCTCCTGCTGGCCTGGGCTCGCACTTCGCTTAAATGTTCTGTGCCTGGGCATTCATAAGTTTTCACAACGTGCTGGAGTAAAATGCAGTTGCATTGCACAATAGATGTTATGGCTGTACATACTTTAGGACGATTTTGAAGTTGTTTCTGGTTCGTTGATACACAACTCACTCATACACCTTTTGTATCATATTATACGTTACACACATGCTTA
>JAUZST010005370.1:0-15624 GCA_034779995.1 Parotocinclus haroldoi | reverse complement strand
ATCCTCTCAATAAATATTAAATAATAATATGTGAGTAATCTGTTCATATATAAGTTAATAATAATAATTTAATGGCGACAACTGGGTAAACATAAATTGAAGATTGGTAAATGTTTTCAATGTCCTGTAAGCCTCTGCGTCCTTTTTTGGTCCATTTGACACCAGGCTGTTTTTGTTCTATATAACATAAAAAATATCAACAATTTACCCATTTGGTTGGTTTGGATGGTACTAAGGTCACCATGATCTACTAAACCATGTCTTTGTAGTGCAAGAACAAAATCATAAAGTACAGGACACATTTGCATTTATGCCATTGAGCAGACATCCTTAATCACAACAAATTGAAATTGATACCTTATTATAATCCAATATAATGGCTTTTATATTGCAATCAAGAGGGCCAGCTAGGTTTACCAAGTCAGGTAAACTTCTTTTTTTTTCTTAAATAACTGTATTGATGATGACAGCAAAGAAGAGATACAACATGGAACAAACAGACATCAAATCATATTGTCTCAACTATAAACAAGAAACTACAGCCTTACCAAGTCCACATTTTTTAGATTTAGTTAACTGTACTTCCATCTTCCCAACTGTACTTGAATTAATGTTTACAGTTTATCTCTGTATTTGTATTGCGAGCCTTTTCCATGACTTCAGATTTTCCCATGATTCTAGTGTCTGCCAGTGCTTTGATCCTGTCTGCCAGTGTACACTAGACCTCATGAACAAACCTGTATAAAGCCTATTCACACTTGCCGCATGCTGTCTACAGATCCAGCATGTTACAACAGGTAACACTTTAATTATTTTAAGCTAGCAAGCTGTTGGATTACTTAAAGGGAGTGAAATGGTCTGAAGTCAAATGTTTACTGACCTTATCAAGAAGTCTCATGTGACCTGTAAAGGCATATGTCTGTGTTTGATGTGTGTGTATTGTCATTGCGCTGGAAATTGCAAAAGAATGCACTGACATGTGTTACATCCTGTCTCACACCTATAGTAACATTTGTCACCAGTTAACAGGATTGCTTTATGATCAATTCTTGCTTAAAACAGAAAGCTGCCCAGGCTTAATGTAAGCACAGACTAAAATAAAATCCATCGTTTATATCACTGTAATGTATCAGACAATGCAACCTAATGGCATTGCTGGATTGCATGAAAATATTTAAATATATAAACATGTGTAAACTAGGCAGATCTTTTGTACTAGACAGTTCCTCTAACATTTTGTTGTATCTAACACATATGGTTCACACTTAATTCTCTCTGCTCTGGCATGTGGCTGCAGAAGCCACACATGCAACCTCTGGTTTCTGCTTATTATGTCACTGGCTTTAAACAAGGCAGCTTTATGTCCTGACCTAAATGTTCAGCTCAAAAGCACAATTATATAATAAAATTATTCTGCCAGAGCTGATGTGATAAAAAAAAACTGCAACATGTTCAGGGCACAAAGTGAAAAAGAATACAAGATGTAATACAAGTAATTCCATGCTTATGACTGGAAAATAGTAACCTCTGTCTACTTTTCTGACACAGAGCAGACCGCACTGCCTCAGCAATCAATATGATTCTTTATAAGACTTCACTGATGTAATTAATTAAAACTCTTCAAGTCATGGTGGTAAGTGGCGTGACGCAGCAGTCACAGAGCACACCCTGAATTAAATCAAGAATTTATTTGTCTCGGATTGCTGATACTTCTAAATATCTGTTATGGTTACAGCAGAACATGTAATGCACATAAACAGTGGTCATAATGTGGCTTCACCCAGAGTGAATGTCTTTAAAACCATTTTCTTTATGCTGTGCACAAGTTGTGTATAGTGTATCACCTTATGCATAGCACAGTCAGGTGGCCTTAGTCCTTAAAACAACACTATTACAAATACTCAAGCGAGATTATTTTAGTACAGCGGATAAGCAGGCCTATTCCATGTTTTTTTCCCTGTAAGCACCTTCTTCATGATTTTGCATACAATCACTGGAATGATGCTATTATATTCGCATCATCAGCAAGGTCACTTTTGCGCTTGGAGATCAGCTTCCATAAATGTCCCTGTTTTTGTATGTACTGAAAGTCATGCTATTACTATGATGCATAGTAGACATTTGGTTACAGTCACAAGAAAGTATGACTTAATTGAAAAATGAATGAAACATATATAATCTAATGTTTAGCTTTTTTTGAATGTTATGTAATGGTGGGTGTTAAGAGCCTTATCGTTTTGGATTTCACTTATCTGGATTAAATGTGACTGCCTAATGCACGAACAGCACCTCAAAAAGTGTGTGGGTGTATGGAGGAAATATATCTCTTCTCGGTTCTCCTTGCACTTCCTTTTAGGAGTCATATGAATGTGACACAAAAGTGCAGTATATTTTAATTTGCTATCTAAAATCTAAAATAACCTCCAAAATCAAACCCTGTTAGTTGGAGCGAATATATTAAAAATTCACAAACACCCTGTCAATATGAGAATTACACATGGTGTACCACTTAACCTCATTTTGCATCATCAGTTGCATTCAAATGTGGTTTTTGATTTTGACTCCACATAATTCTGTGGTTTTATAGAAAATGGTATTTACTAATGGTGTAACAACGTAGCCTTGCTACTACATTGCTCACAAACATTAGGGGATATGTAATTATGAGATACTTCATATTGAAATATCCCCTAGGTTTTGTGAGTAATATATATGATGGAACAGAAGGTATATATGTAGTGCTGTCTAAGGCTAAATATAAGGGTAGTACATATATAGTACCTATAAAAGTTTGCTTTACAAGATATGAATAAAGGAAAAAAGGTAATAGTTGTGAAATTTTAAAAAATTAAAAACTAGAATAACAGGATAGAAAAGTAATTAGTCCCCAACCATAAAACTTACAAATATTAAGATATATTTTGTTTTATGTACATTGGTAAATAAGGGTAAGTAAGAATATAGAAGTAAAAACATCAGAATTCTGGAGTTTATGAAATGATGAAGAGAGTGCCATTAAGAAAAAAGTAGCAATCTTTCAGGTGATTTGCAATTAAGGCATGAACAAGAGTTTCAGCAGTGACCCAAGAAAGAAATAATGTAACCTGTCTATAGCTTGTGTTCTTGTTGTGACATAAACATACATGCAATCTCAGCCATAATGACTTGCAAGCCTTTTAAAGTTGCTACTGGCTGCTTCCCTGATCAATAACCTTATGTCTTGCTCATGAAATTTGGATGGTCAGCCGAATTTAAGCAAGGTGTTGTTGGCGCTATACACTTTCCACTTCTTAATAATGCTCGGAAAGGTACACTGAGGGACAAATAAAGCCTTTAAATTATTTTTAAAATTAATTATATACATATATTTTTTTCAAATTTAGGCCCTTTAGAACATTTCCAAACCGCTTCGTTGGAACAGCCTACTTGTCCCTGGATGTATTTTGATGGGTAATGTTGTTTCAAACGGATGAACAGAATGTAAACACAAGAAGCTGTCCAGTCTGGACCTGTGAGACTTTTCTTAGGCATTCCTGCTTTGATCAGGTCAACCAATATGTCCTATAATCATTTCATCACTACTTTTATTGACGTATCTCTAAAAGTATAGTTAGAATTAAAGTACAGAAATATAGTGTATTAGAAATACAGTGTAAAAAAGTTTAAATACATTTTTTCAATAAGAACTAAAATAAAACATATTCCTTTTTTTCATTTAAGTTTTAACATTTAAGTTTTAACATTTTTTGTATCTTCACTAGTTGTGCCTCCTTGCCCTGCCTCCCGGATTTCCTAAGTTTCTTTCTTCACTCCCTTGTTCTGATTCACCTTTGTTATAATCCCCGCATCTGATCATTTTTGTCCGATTTAGTTCCCATTTCATTTAGTGCCACACAAATATTCACAGTTTCTTGTGTCTCTGAACATTACTTTATTATTTTGTGTAGTGTGTTAGTGTATGTGCCTTATGTTGAATTTTTACCCTGTCTAGGGTTGTTCCTGCTTTGCACCCTGTGTCGCTGGTTAGGTATCAGCTCTCCTGTGACCCTGACTAGGATAGGACAATGAATTAAAAAATGCTTTGCTGGCTTTGTATGTACGTTTCACCTGCTGTGCATGGCTTGATGTGTACAATGTTGATTAATTAGTCTTGTACATAATTTAAGCTTGGTTTACAGCTGTGCTTTGGTTAGTTTTAATGTTGCTGTATTTGTAGGTATTTTCGGTTTTTATTTTCGATGTTGGAACTATATAATATCCCTGATTTGCCCAGCACTCCATGATTCCATAAGTGATGATATTGTGGGTGCACCTCTTGTCTGATCATGTGAGAAGACCCACCTCAGTGAGCGACTGGGCGATCACCCCTGGCAAACCACAAGGACAATTGGTTTATTATGGACAGTCAGCCTGCAAATCCTACAGTACAGAACAGTGATCACCTCCACATTACTCATACCTCTACCATTTAAAAAATGTGCACAAAAGATCTACTACTCACAACAAACATAGTTAAAGAAAGGCTTTTTCCTGTTCTAAACTGTATACATTACAAGACATTACAGTATGCTATTTGAAAAAAAAAAATCTGCCGAATGAAAGGGTGAGTTTTAAGGTATTTACAATTTAAAACAGGAGAAAACCTGTCTATAACTATATTTATTCAAAGTTGTGAGTAGTACCTTACATGAAATAAATACTATAAATAGAAGGGTTTCAAGTTACAGGATTATGGAGGCACAGCAGTTGCCAGGGTTCTGACAATTTGCCATTGTTGGGTCCTTGAACAAGGTCCTCAACGCACAATTGCTTTGACTGAAAGATTGTATGTGTTCATATGAATAAGGGCATCTGCTAAATGACTAAATTTAACTGTGTAAATGTGAGCTATTAAATAAGCTGCTCTGACTAAATCACAGCAGGCTGGGAGTTTGGTTTTGATAGTGGAGTGTAGGTTTTGATATAGCAGAGACGAGGAAAGTCAATAGAGTCAATTTTCTTGTTCCATCCTCTAATCCACTGTTAGGAATGTGTTGCATGGTAACAGCCACAGCAAAGAGCACACCTGGCAGTTCCATCCTTCCAACAGGAAACCACAACAGGCAAAAGCCCAACCCACCACACACACAAACACACACATGCAAATTTATTATTGTAGGGTATTTCCGTTGATATAGTACTACTGTATCTAATTACTTCTACAACTACACATACCTAAAAAAAAACTTTATTAGGAGAACAATAAAAATGTCCATAATGATATATGGTCTAGTCCTCCCAACACATACACGCATGGTTTTGAAACCATTTGAGTGGAAATGTCTCTTTCTCTGTTCTAGACTTTCATAGATCCTTAAAGCAATGTGTAGCACTCACATTCATATCCCTTATCTTTTATTTATGACACAGCTTTGGACAACTCTCATTAGTCTTACAACTCTCTTTAGTCAACTCACTTCGGACTAGTTGATTAATTGTCTGTACACATATTAGCATATAATCTTGTAGTTATTTATTTGTTCATGATAGCTCTACTTTATCTAATCTATCAATGAATTAGAAATATGATTGTGATGATAAAATGTGATCATGTTTCTTAAGCAAAGGTTTAGTGTTGGTATGGGCTGCTTTAACGAAAGTTAATACACTGACTTTTACCACTACATTAAAATATGACATAGTTGCCAATTCACCATGAACCACAAATATAAAAATCACTTTGTGGAATGTAGGCATAGAAAAATAATCCACGCCAAATAGCACATGAATGCCTCATTTAACTACATGTTCTGTCAGGCTTCATTCCTTACCTATTACATCCCTTTAACTGGTCTTTTGTTTTCTTCTAACATTTAGAGTACTGAGATCACAATTAATACACTAAATTCATGGGCTCATCCAAAAATGCATATAAAATTATGTTCATTATGGGATTTCCCTCACCCACCTCACTTTCACATAGCTCTCAATGTATTGTTAATGTTGCTGGTTGGACTGATGCTTCTGTATTGATTTCTCACCCTAAGAGAAGATAAGGTGGAGAATCGAGATGGATTCCATATCTATTATCTAATGGAATTCCTCCTCTTAGAAAGGCTATGGATTTTCTGCCATTGAATCTTTGCAGAAGAGAGTAGGGGACATAGTAGCTCCTGCAGCTCACAAGAACTCCCTGTTCGATGAATTAATGTGTACAGCACAATGCAGCTGTGAAAGCCTGGGAGGCTGCTCCTTACTGGGAATGTAAAATAACACATTTTAAGAGAAGATTGCACTTATAATAAGTGTTTATTGACCCCTGGCATTCCAACAAGTGCATATACAAATAATTTGTATGTCATTGCTGTCTCTGCAGCAATAAACCACACAAGAACAAATATTCTTATTGCTTGTGTTCCAAGGAAATGCCATGATATTAAGTTATTCGGTGCGGTAAAAACAAGATTTAGCTTGGTGCCATACCTACATTCCCTGTGGGGAAATTTCATGGACATCACAGACTGACATCATATGGTGATGTTTTCTTTGGGTCTGCAAACCATAGTATACATAATACTGCAGTATTTATATCCATCTGACAGTAAGCCAGAGGGAAAAGAATACAGCAGAAGGACCCTGATCTTCAAATCAAAGCTGGCAGAGATGTTGCTGTCTTAATTACAGCCTAGGTATGAGAAGTCAGCTACTTCAGATTCTGAAAGATAGATCAGCACAAAATGACTAAATCTCACCTATGTTGTTAATGCGACTACTCTTCAATACTGTGATGCTGCACTATTATATTACTAAGAACATTTCTGAGCTCCTCTTTACTTATCAAGATAAGAACAGAATTGGTTAAACATGTAAAGAAAATGGCACTGCATTCATTGTTTAATAGCCACAAGCAGTATTTTTCCATAATGACAGTTTGGTGCCGTCTTTACATCCTGTCTCCTACTTTGTGTGTAATGCAAGATCACTGGAACACATCTTAAGAAAACTGCCATTGTTGTCTTCAAGAATATATATACAATGGTGGCAGTTTGGTGGCCAAATGTTTTGGCACTGACACAAATTCTGGTTATCACAAAGTGTGCTTCTTCAGTTTTGATGGTGGCAATTTGAATTAACTCTAGACTTGAAGAGTGAACAGATCAATTGCTTTTAATTGCTAAGCAATTTCATTCCATGAAAATAATGATAATCCAAAAACCCAATTTCTACTGCATTTTAGCACCGCCACAAAATTACCTGTTAACATAATTTCAGTGATCTTCTCTTTAGCTCAGGAGAAAGTGTTAACAAGGACAAGACAGTTAATATCAATCTGTTATACTGATTGTATTAGAAGAACAGACTGGTCTCTTTAAAGAGGGAAGGGTGCTTAAAATTGTTTTCTTTTTCTACTAACCATGGTTACTCCCAAGGAAACATATGCATTCATCACTGCTTTACAACAAAAGAGCTTCACAGGCAGGGACGTTGCTGCTTATAAGACTGCACCTAAATCAACAATTTATCAGATCACCAAGAACTGAAAAAAGAGGTTCAGTTGCTGTGAAGAAGGGTTCATGGTGCAACAAGTGCAACAAGTGCCAGGCCTTTCTCCTAAAGAGTCACCATTTTTGGAGCTCTTGTGGTATAGGCATGGCAGGAGGCAGATGTGAGTGTGTGTGCATGCAAAGTGAGGCAAATGGTTTTAAATGATGGCTGGGATTCAAGAAGGCCAGCAAACCCACTTCCCTCCAAGAAAAACATCAAGTTCATACTGACATTTTGCAGGAAGTACAAAGAATGGACTGAAGATTTGGGGACTTGGCCAGACAACTCCGAGCTCAATTCCATTGAACCTGTGAGCAATTCTCAAAAATCAAGATAAATCATGACAAAAACTCACAGAAAATAAAAACAAAAAACACAGAAATTGTCCAAGTCCATTGTGAAAGTCCAAGCACTGATAAGGCAAGCATAGGTTGCCATCTGACACAAAGATCTAAAACACTGAAACAGCAAACGTCTTTTGGTTATTACTGTGGGTCTTGAAAGTGTTTATTTATTAAAATGTGAACAAAACCTTGTACCTTTTAATATCTTTCATGATAACTTTCCAAAAGTCAAAGCAGTGTTTATATTAAGAACCCTAATTAAAAAATAATGTAAAAAGACCTTGCTAAATTATCTCACTCACAAATATAGGTAGTTTTTAGCCCTGAGGTTTGGTTTAATTGTCCACATACATTCATTGGTGATCTCAGATAAAAGCATTGGTACATTAATACTGCAATTACTAATTTAAGCTGATGATATTATACAATGTACAGCCTCAAATTAAAAAGAGATAGCACAGTATGGAAAATGCATATTAAAAACACACAATGTTTCCTGTACTTACTTTGACTTTTATTTTATTGTAGATGTTTTGTCTGGTGAACTTTATTTCACTTGTTAGGACACATTCATTTCTGCATTTATGGCCTGCAATAAACGTTTGGGATGGAGTAATTTAGAGTTACTATTTAAAAAGAATGAATGAGCAATGAATAATGAGATTTACTGATTTCAAACAGGAGGTGTCAACAGGTGATTGTAATTATGATTTGGTACAAAAGCAGAAAAGGCTGAGTCTTTGATGGGCAAAGGTGGACAGAGGATATGCAGTTTGTCAACAAATGCATGGGAAAATTATGATATTTAAAATCAATGTACCTGAATAAAATGATTTAAGGGATTTGCATATTTCTCCCTCTACAGTGGCTAAATCATTAAACGATTCAAGCAATTGGGGGGGATTTTCAGTGAATTAAAGCCACTAGGCAAGCTGAAGCTGAACGACTATGATCTTCGATCCCTCAGGTGGCAGCGCATCAAGAACCGCCATATAACAATAGCTGATAGAACCACATGGGCAAGGCATTACTTAAACATTTGTCGAGAACTACAGAGTTACATTTACAAATGCAACTTTACTCTACAAAATAGAACCCAGAAACATCCCGAAGCTTCAACGCTGAGCCCAGCATTAACGTCTCTAGACTCTGTGGCATATGGGATGGACCATTGCATAATGAAAATGTATAATGTAGTCAGATCAATCAGTATTTCATGTATTTTTTGAAACACAAAAGCTGTGTGCAATAGACCAAAGACAAAAAGAACAATCCAGACTGTTAGCAGCAACAAGTCCAAAAGCCAGAGTCTGACCTGGTACAGGGCTGTGTCATTGCCCTTTGCAAAAATGAACAATGAAATAAAGTTGACCAGATAAAACATAATATACCTTAGGTTCATATATCTTAGGTGCAATTAAATAAAAGTAAATGTAAGAAATACTGTGTTTTTATATGCGTTTTCCATGCTGTCTCAATTTTTTTTTCCGATTTGGGGTTGTAATCGCATTATTCATTCTTATGTCCCTGGTGGAATAATGCAGATGCTACAAATGTTCTTATTTTGTTAGTTTAGACTGGATATGCATGTAAAAGTTAAGTGCTATTAACACATTAATAAATTACTATCAGGAAGATAGATATATTAGTAATATATAGTATTTGCAGAACTGAGCATGGAACTCAGGTACTAAGGCACACGGCCATACTGTAAATCACAGTTCAATCAGTTCAGTAATCTAACCGTTTTAAGGAATACGTTTATGGAATTTAAATCTTTTTAGATTTATCTAAATCTAAATTTAAAGGACTTCTGGTTATAAGCAGTTGCAACAAAACCATGTCTTATAAATTAAATATTAAAATCAATAAATATTTAATACTTGGCTAGCTAGTGCATTTCTTCTAAAATAGTTCAGGAGAGTTAGAAGAGGTGGCAAAGCTGGTAGGTAGGTTGCCAAGTTTAAGTAATCAAAGCAAAACTATGTACAAAAGTAAACTATATTGTAAGTTTTGCAATATTTCAAATGAAAAATTGACATTCAAACGCATAAACTGTGTTGTGCATATGAGTCACAAATTTGGAATCCAAACAAACCGTATAGTTGAAAATAAATGTAAAATGTTGTGTGCTTAGTTTTATTAATGTGACTAATATCGGACCTTTTAATAACAATCCTGACAGATTCAAAATGAAAAGATACATCTAACAGCTGCGGTATATTTAATCTCCCTTGTTGTTTGCTTTAGGTGGATAAACATTTGCGAAAATTCACAGTCCGGCAAGCCTCAGAGGGAGCTGTGCCCACTTACAGGTGAGTCAGTGTGTGGATGAGGAGAGCGGGTGTGGAAGATTTATGACAGTGTCACCACAGCTGCTCATTGTGTCCCATGACGTATGTCTGATAAGAGCAACTTGTGGCCTTCGTAACATTCCACTTACAATGACAAATGAAATAATAATGTTTGGCTCCTCTCTGCATCTAGTCACACCCCTGTAAGAAAACACTTCTCTAATGTGGAACATGCTGCCCTTTATTTGGTATGACGAACGTTAAGAGAAAATAAAGGTTCATAATTACAATGTTAACTACATGTCCAAAATTTGAGATGGGTAAGGGCTTGAATGTGTGTAACTAGGATTAAAGCTGGGGAGCATCGCCATTGCAGCCAACAATGAATTGAAGGCACAGAGAGAAAACAGAGAATATGTGTGGAATTACATCACTGACATATCAGTTGCCTGTAGTTACAAAAGACAAGAGTCTATTTTCCTTCCTTTCTTAAATAATACCATTATTATTATTATTATTATTATTATTATTATTATTATTATTATTATTATTATTATTATTATATACAATTACTATATAAAGTTACATACAATTATTATTAATAACAATAATATATTTCATACTCACTTTTATGAGATACTGTGATGAGATATGAGATAATAAAATACAGGACAAATTAAAGAGAAAAACCAATACTATGCTAAATACAATATAAAATAGAATAAATAAGTTATAGAATATAAGAAATAGATAATATAACAAATAAAATAATCCATATACGCTAATTGACCAAAAAATAAAAGCACATAGAAATGCCAGTTACATGCAGTGACGGGCAGATATGTACAGAGTGTGGTCTAATTTGATATTGGGCCTTTTGAGTAATGTACCTCTTGCACCTCTCTCAGATGACGAGTAGGTTCTGGACGACCCAGTACAGAGGATTGTTTGATCTGTCGACAGGCATGAGTAGCTCCCACAGTTTTGTTATCCTTCACTACACAACCTAATCTTTGTTCAGACCACTTCCAGGTTTTAGCAGAAGAAAATTTGTTGTCACTGAATTCAGTACAACTCCTTTGTTTGTGGTTGAAAACAAGAAACCTACAGCCTTTTTTATAGAGTAGAAGGAGAATACATTTTATGCCCTTTTGGGGCAAAAGCCAGTGTTTACTCAGACCACATCTGTAATCATTTACATGTCTGCCTGCAATGTAACTGCATGCCTGGTTTTTCAGCAATCAGACATTTCTATCTGGTTGGATTATTTTTATTTTGTCACTATGTGTAATAATACAGATAATACACTAATATTATATGTGATTATAATATTACAGTGAAAGAAATCTGGTGACCAGACAGGTAGGCCAAGGAATTGTTGAAATGTGTGGATGATCTCACAGAACTATTGCTCCTAACATCTCCTAACAGCTAAGGTAGAATGGCCTCGATGGCTGGCAACTTGTCAAAATGACCATCCTGCTTCTCTCAGTCAAAGTAGCATCTGAGAACCATTTTATAGGGCAGCAGGGGAAGGACTTTTATTCCCTCCTGTGGCAAAATCCAGTGTCTAATCAGACCACAGTTGTAATCATTTACATGCTTGAGACATAACTGTATGCCAAGTTTTGCGGCAAGACAACATTTTTTTCAGTGTGCATTATTTTTTGTCAGTGAGTATATAATCTGGGTGTTATTTAGTCCATTTATTTAATCACTGATCTTGTCATCTAGCACGTAACAGCTTTGATGGCATGGTATCCTTAGTTCATAGGATGAGGGAATGGCCTAGTCTGATGTGGTCTAGTCTCTGATAAGGTTTTGGCATCTTGCTAGTGGGGGCAAGAGAAAATAGAATGCATGTGGAAAATGAAATCCTTCAACATGTACAATTTTTTTCTAAGTTACCATGACATTGTATATAGTAATCTCACATATTTTTCAGGAAACCCAGGTCCCTACATTGGTGTAAATAGGCATTTATTATGTACTGAACAATACAAAGTGGGCATGCCATCATTCCCAATAGCTCAGTTTAGCAATAGGCAGAGTGTATCTATAATTACATTTTGTTTGCAATTAATTAAGGCATTGTAATTGTGTGTAAATATACCATTACCAGGTGTGGGCAATGAGGTTAGACTCTAAGCACTTTGTAGAAAGCACCTTTAATTGTATAAAGCATCCACTTCCAGTACCTTCCTATGTTAATGACTTGAAGCACAAGGTGATAAAATTCCACAGTGCAATAATCGCATTCAGTAGAGTCTTAAATTAGAGCTAAAGAGGGCAGACACACTGCTGTGTACACTTGCACTTCGTCATTTGTAACTTTCCTGTTTTTTGCATGCTGGAAGCTGAAACTAATTGGCAGGCAGCCTGAAAAGGACAGTGAAGAATAATAGACTTTCACTGTAAGGAGACAAAACCATGTTAGAGTATTAACCCTTATACATAGAAGTCAAAGAGCGGTGGCAAGAACAAGTATCTAGTGTACCAGTACCAGTACCAGTAACTGTTATATACTATAAGGTTAAAGTTATTACATTCTAGACTAGCTTCTTACATTAAATGTCTGCATCTTACTCCCTTCTTTGTTGGCTTCGTGTAGACAGAGAAACATGTGCTGGCACGTATTGAACAGTTTGATTCAGGCACAGGTCTCCTGGGCTCACCTCTGATCCATTACCCACTCCTCCGCAGTATAGGAAAGGACAGTTGGCTAAAAGTGAACTGCTGCTTTCTGAAAATCTCCTGCTTGGTTTCCTTAACAACAAAACAACCCTCGGGCTTGCACCAGTCTTTTGTAAATCTATCTCCCCACTCCTATCCTCAGGACTGTGAAATAAAGAAATGTGTTTTAAAAATGTTCTTAGGGTAAAATTCCAATTAATTACAGTTTAATTATTTCTTACAATACACAGCAACGCTAAATAATTATAATAACATAAAATTGAAAAGACCAGTGTAACATATTTTATTTATTTTTTACTTTATATGCTTTTCTTAATGCATCTGTTTATCTGTGTGTTTTTAAAACATGTACTATATGGGGGTTTTGGTAGGACCTCATTGTTCAGCCATAAAATTACATCCAATCCCTAGGGTTTAAAAGACTTAATAATTACTATGTGAGTTCTCACAAATAGTACTCTGACTTGACACACTCTGCGACATTGCTTCAACCATCAGTGAAGACAGATTTCAGATTTCAAATGTCTCTGCCTGCTTTAACATGATAAGCCCATATCTGAAGTAATTCCTGTCAGGGCTTAAAATAGAAGCAATGCTGTAATGGACTAATATAGGAACCCCCTAAAAAAACAGCTACCATCCCTTACCAACAGCAGCACCTGAGCACAAAATTCTAGAACAGCCATCAACGATGCAGCAATCCATCCTGGTGTACATACATTTACACACTCATACACACATTCATTCACATTAGAAACGTAAATTAACTTTACAAGCATGAATTTGGAATGTGGTAAGAAAATAGACTACCCAAAGCACACCCACACAGAGAGGACACAGGGAGGACATGCAGACTTCACACAGTCCTTACTGCTGAAGGGATACTTCAGCAGTAAGACCGCACTAACTTAACTATTACATGTACACTAAATGACTATGCATTCAGTTATGCAGAGTTTAATGACTTTGTATGAATCTTGATCTACCAAAGTTATCAGCAGAGTTACTGTGTTCAAGGCTAAAGCAAAAGAACCTGGTGGCTCTTGGTACCACAGTTATGTATCACAACAGAGAGAAAGATCTTCTGATCTTCTAAAAGACTGGGACTAACATGAGGACCAAACTGAATTTGCTTGATAGCCACCTGAACTACTTCCCCTCAAATCTTGGAGCTATCAATGAAAAACAAAGAGAATGCCACCAAAACATCAAGACCATGGAACACAGATATCAAGGCAGATATAATGCAAACATCATGGCAGACTATTGCTGGTATTTATAGCATTACAACTCAGATCATAGCTACTCCAGAGCATCCATAAAGAAAAACTTTCTTTTTTTTTTGGTTAGACAATAGTCTCATTTTTTTGTATGAAACAAATATATTACGCACTATCGCTACTTCAGAACTTTGTATATACCTTCATTAGCATGGACAGTCATGGCCAAAGGCATGAGACCACCAGTAGAAAACAATCTATGTAGCATTTCTCTTGAATATATTGCAGTCTTTTCCATTCTAAATCATATAGTCAGCATAACAATTTGATTGAAATTTTGATTTTGATTAAATAAACATTACAGTATATTATTAATAATATTTTTATATGTTTGCCCTTTTGCTGTAATGCCAGTGTAGGTAATGTTAGGTAATGTTTAGGTAATGTTACGTGGCTCAAGCTCTGGTGGTGTTGCAATAAATATATACAAAGATTATAAAGAATAATTAATAAAATGTATGCAGTATTTTAGATTTCAGTAAAATTACTTCTATAATAACAGTAGTGATATAACGATACTGATGAAAATGAACTTTTTGTGACACATACTGATCCTTTATACTTTACATATAATAATTATTTCATAATGACATGGTAATGTGAAATTTACCAATATGCATAAAATAGAAATGACTTTAAAAAATATTATTACAAATATTTTAAGTTTAACTCTGTGTTTATATGACATAAAAACACACGTGTGACTTGGTAGATGCTGGTGCATCCAGATATGTGTGTTTTTTAAACTGCTGAATTGCTACAGTATAAAATATGTATCATGTCAATATCAATTAGGAGGCTGTCTTTTTTAAGCTTATAAAGCCCACTATTGTACCTCCTCCATCAGCATTGTGTATCGCCACGAGTTCCAGTGTGTTTCTGTCTGTTCAGTGTCAGAGGAAGCTTACACAAAATTTCTGTCTTTAGAGAGCCAATACGAAATATCACAAAGAGGCATGCAAGCTGTTAAATGACTTCTTTCTGGCTTGATCAGAGACAAACATCTGCTTTTATTATTCGGCTATAAAAGACTTGCTTGAGACTACACTGGCTTACTCAGGAGCTCCATTCTCACACTCTCTAGGTTATGAAGATAATGTGCTTGTCTCACTTTCCCTCAGCTTTCCATTACTGCTCAAAGATTGATGTCCGCACTGTGCAGCCATTTTTGTTGTCAGGTTGTTTTTATTCCTGGCTGAAACAAGCACTATTGACCCATCAGCATCATTCAGTCACAATGACAAGAAGCTGTATGTTTGTGTGTATTATGTGTATGTTTGGGCACAATTTCAAATGTAATTGGCTATTAGTTCAATTTATTTGACTTGCTGATGCATATTTAGAGGGTGTATTCATTTATTTCTATTTATAATAACAACATAAGTCTATATATGCCTGAGAAGGTCTAGCTCCTACATCTGATGCAAGATTAGAAGGTACTCAATTATTTGTAGTCCTGAAGTCAGTGTAGATTAATGTATTAAAAAA
>JAUZST010005369.1:131-15625 GCA_034779995.1 Parotocinclus haroldoi | reverse complement strand
ATTTTATTGTACTTCTTATTGATATCTGCATTGTAAAAGGTACTGTGATGTACTTGTGCAAAACATTGCTTAGCAGACTAATAAAATTATTTAAAAAAAAAGGTAAATCCAATAAAACATGTTCAGTATGATTAAAATGTACATGGATGGATATTTTCCCCTTAAAGAACATGAAAATGAAATCGGATAAATCACCATCCCGTCTTTTAACCAGTTCTACCTCTCGTTTCACTCCCACACATTTCCTGCAGTGTTTTTTAATCTCTGTGCCAAAAAACATAATCACAGTATTATCAATGCAAAATTCAAAACATAACATGTTTCCATGAGATGCTTAATTGGTCTAATTGCACTGCCATTGAATCTTAATGCTGATAGTAATAGTGCTAATTATCTAATTAACTGACTCTTCATTATGCACTATAGCAGGGGAACTGGCAGCACAGAGCCCCAGTGGGGCCCACAGAGCAAACTCATAACAAAGAAACACCACAGGGGGGCAGACGATCAGGCAATTAAAATCAGCCAAAATTTGGAACTTGCTGCATTAAAATGTTCTGAAATAAAAAGCCTTAAGAGAAGGATTTGGTCCATAATACGGCTAGTACATAACGGGAACTTAGGGGAGCTACCAGTTTCCCCCGAAAGGCTTCAGTAAAAACTATTTTAAATGTTTAGTCTAAACTACATAATTAAAATATGAATCTATCCTTCTTTTTTCCTTATACTTATAGTCAACACTGTAATATGGCAACAGAAAAAATCAAACATAAGAGCCAGCTGTTGGAAACGGCAACTCTTCAAGATCTGGATCCAAACCCCAGGCTGGGCTTGCAACATAAAGGTCTGGTGGTGCCGCAACAGACTGGCAGTGGATAAGCTTAATCCTTTGAGGGTTAAGGGTGTTGTTCAAAAACCAAGCAGTGGCAGCACATGTACTAGGACCCTTAACCTTCTGGTGTATAGTCCAGTACCTTAAATATTGCAACAGAAGTAGCCCAGAACCTTTGGAGTGCAGGGTTATTCTTCACTCCACATGGTTACAACCTAGAAGCTTTTATGTTTTTATGTAAAACAAATTAAACATTGAAACAGCAAAAACAGCATAAATTGTGCATAGTAGGAATGAAAGAACAGCAGACTGCAGTACATTTTTGTATTAAAATTTAAATGTAAAATACGTATTTATATTGCAACAAGCTATCTTTATTATTTCAACAATTCTATTTTAAATTACAAAAAGCAAATCTTGTAATTTAGAGGGAAAATGCTCCACAGTGGTTTTTTTTTAAAGATTCATTCATCTTCATTAAGAACTTCATCCTAATCTGAAACTTTTCCTTAAAATACTGGACTAAAGACAGCAATCCACCCATGTCAGAGAATCCCGAGCACACACATTTACAGTCACACCCCACACAGGAACAAATTAGGCTTCCCAGTCGACCTACGGACACATTTTGGGAGGTGGGACAAAATAGGAGTATCTGGAGGAGATTCTGGTGGAATCAGTGAAAACACATCAAAATCTGAAGGACTACATGAACCCTGGTCTGCAGAAACCTGACAATATGCTCACCAAACATGTTATTTATAGATGTTATTTTATTCATAAGGTATATAACTTATAAATACAGTGGTAGCTTGGTAACCATTGGTAATTTGTTCCACAAGGCACAACGAGTTCCCGAGAGAATGTTTGCTATAAGCAATCACGTAAATAGAATTAATCTGTTCCATCAAATCCACATTGCATAAGGCATTATAGGCATTAATGGAATTATGTTGTACACATAACCACTATGTATACAAAATGAGGGCAGTACGGTGGTTCGGTGGGGTGGCACCGCTGCCTCACAGCAAGAAGGTCCCGGGTCCAATCCTAGGGTGGTGCAGCCTGGTTCCTCCCCGTGTCTGCGTGGGTTTACTCCGGGTACTCCGGTTTCCTCCCACAGTCCACAAACATGCGTCGTAAGTGAATTGATTACTCTAAATTGCCATTGAGTTTGTGTATATAACTAGGTTTGATATAACCTGCTGTGTGTCGCTGAAATGGCCATTGATGCTGATAGCGACGCTAAGAAAACCAAATAAACGAACAAAATATCCAAATTAATTAAAAAAATGTAAAAATCTGAATTAGATTCAACTAAAGCACTATCGTTTATTAATATATTGAGCGTTATTGTGGTTTGCATCGTTTCCGATGAGGTTATCACTAATCTTCCTTTTACCCACGGTGATTTATTTGTCCCAGGAATAAATTTAAAAACAGTAATAATAATAAAACAGCATGACAACGTTTACAGATCTGCACTGAACGAGAGCTATTTTGAGACCAACACATGCTCTTATGTTTTGCCTGGAAACAATCGCACATCGCACATCGAACAAACGAGCGCAGAGACAACGTTTCTCGTTAAAATGAGTCAAAAACCCGAAGTTGTCAAATGACGAGAAATGACTCTTATGTTTATCACTTCGGATTATTTGGCAGTTAGCAAATGAACAAAACATAATTTGGCCAGGGAGCCCAAACCTTTGTGTAAAAGTGTGTAGTGTTAAATATTTGTGTGAATATCATACTGTGAAATCCATTCCTGCCTTCACTACCAGTGTGAGTGAGTGTAAAGTTTGCACATTTGCCCACAGTGACTCATTGAGTTCGGGTTTGGCTGCCATTAAAAGCTATGTTGTGTAACTGTTCTCTAATAATGGCTTTTAAACAGAGCTCTCAACGAGGACCGAACAAACTGACCAATAAAGCTGCATTTTAAAACCGGAGATCCTGACTCTTCAACATCGTTGCGAAATGAAACTATGCTAATGGACCACCCAGTAAATCATACTGTAGGTCTCTGAGAGAAACTCAACCTGCAGGTTTGAACATTTATGGTAGCATTTACATGCATTAATAATTATGTGTTTAATAATCAAACTTAATTTTTAAGAGGAGCTAACTATATGGATACACATGTGGCTAACTGCTTACATTAGCTGGTTTTTGCTGTCCATTGAGAGCTCATGACTGGTCTTACTGGTACATGAGCACTGGTTTAAACTGGGCAGTACTGGATTTATATTGGAGTCTCTGGTACATGACCAATGGTTTAAGCTGGGAGATGAATAGCAGACACAAAATGGTCCTGCTGGTCTGTATGGTTTTTCAGCAGGGTTTTTACCTTTAGGTAGACATTTTTTATTCCTTCGTTTATAGGTGTGTATAGCATTTAGCAGACACCCAATCCAAGTGGTCCAGTACCTTAAACGCTAGGCCACCACAGTTCAATCAAGCAACCAGGCTGTCATTGTTAGCATATTAGCTCAATCCCCAATGTGCAGTTTTATCCCCCCTTGTCCTGGTCATTGTCACAGGGGGATCTGGAGACTATTACAGTAATAACAGGGCATAGGCTAAAGTATGGTATAGCAGGGTGCCTGTTGCAATGTGACCAAATGTAGTTCTTAGAACTGTGCCACCCTTCACAGTGACTGGGGTTTATTGTTGTTCTTAGAACATGTTGCATATGCTTTAGGTCCTACTTTAAGGTAGGGCCTTTTCTTAGCACATGGTAAACATGAGTAATGTAAGTATGCATTAATTGGTCAAGACACAAGCGCCTGCGTTAAGCTCACCTGCCATGTTTAAAGATACTTGTACACCAGCAGTCATATAATCAACAGATCTCTGTGCTTAAACCTGGAAAGCACAAACAAATGAACAGACAGTGATGTCCAAGTTTTGCTGAATCTACACGTGAAGGAAGAGGGGCAACGTAATATTAAGTAATCTAAGCAAAATTCCAATGAAACATCACACAGCGTTCCTACTGGCGGTTCTAATGCCCTGGAACGAATATAGTTCTCAGAGGAGCTCCACAAGGGCAGTTCTTCCCAAATTAGTCCTTAGACCTTAAGAGCACGCATCCATCCGCCACCTTTGAGGATGACCAAGAGGGGAGAGATGTGACCTCAAGTCAACAAATAATTTACAGTCATTTAAGGTAATACCTGTAACCTGACAAGGAACGAAGAATTAATTGGATAACACAACGCCACTACTTTAAGTTCTATATTTCACTACTGGAACTTAACTTTATTAAACATCAGACATGCTGTTGAAAGATCCCATTCACTCCAATCAGTCCAATCCGATGAGTCCAGTCTTGATGTAAATGCACTCGATGTTTTTACAGACTGACTCTAAGTAGAGAATGTGCCTGTGTCTCTTGTGTCCAAAAAACCAGCTGATTGTTTAAATTGACAGATTCTTCACAAAACCCCTATGCACACGACACCCAGTCCACCGCCCTCTCCCTTCCCAGTCCTTCTCACTCCCTCTCTCTCATCTCCAACCCACAACACACACATACATACAAACAATAAAAAAGAGTGAAGGATGGTTGACTTTTATTGGCGCGGCCATAAAAGGAGGGGATGAAAGCGGAGCGGGTCCAAAAGAGAGACAGAGGAGAGAAAGAGGCATTCAGAGGGAGGGGCGGAGGAGTGAAGAACAAGGCCTCATCCATCAGGAGGATGGAGGAGATACATTCCTGCAGAGGACACACTCACTCAGGGACACAATGATGCGGGGAGGGGCAGGGAGTCAATACACACACAACCTCTCTCTCTCTTCCTCCCTCTCTCTCACTCTTCTTTTCTCTCTGTCCGTCAATACACACTCCTTACCATTCACATCACTCTATGGCCATGACCAATGTAGGTTTCTGATGCTCAAAGCGCGCAATGAAACGTTTTCTTTTCTCCAGCCTTTGATATTTTTTTCTACTTTTTCCACATTTCTTTTTTTTTCGGTCTATTGTGTAACTATTGCAAGGAACATTTTGGAAAAATGTTAATAATGTGAACGCAAAAATAATATCTGGCCGAAGGTTTGAGGGCACTTGACACCTGAACATCATATGCAAAAACAATGGTATCAACACGTATTTGGTCCTTGTGTTTCTGCTGCTACCAGAAGCATTTTCCACTCAGAGTTTGGAATATGACTGTATGGATTTGTCTACTGTAGTTCCTGATACTTCTGAATATTTTAATCCAATCATGTTAGGTGCGTTATGCAAGTGTAACCTCAATCCAACCCCTCACTCCAAACTCTCAAATTAAATTGCACCATGACCCACACGTTTCACCATTTAATGCACAATAACTGAATGGGACTGTGGTGGTCTAGATGTAAAGATATTGGACTATGGAGCAGAAGATTCAAGGTTCAATTCGGCCTCTGTCAGTCTGCCAAATAAGTTGCTCTGGATAAGAAAGTCTTGCAAATTTAAGTTACTGGTTTATGGCTCCTGAAGTTTGTTCCTTTAGAAAAATCAAATGCATTTTGTATTTAATTCAAACTTACTTAAAGGTTCATATTACATAAGATTCATATAACATAAAGTACAGTTTTTTATACTTTAGACCAGCTACTGATAAGGTGTTGGATTACAAGCCTGAATGCCTGAATGTTCAGATCTGATCAGTTTGCAATCAAGAACCAACTTGAGAAGTTATTATACATTGTACTGTATACAATATATTTAGTACTCCCATAACAAGTATTGATAAATGGGGCAACAAAATTTAAGGTGATGGTTGGTCAGTGGTTAGAGAATTCATTGCAATGTAGAGCAAGGCCCTTAACCTTCTCTGCTCCATGACAACTGACTCTGACTGACTCTTCGCTTTGTCCCCAATTTTTCATTTATGGACAAAACCTTGGGTTACACTGTACACCAATGTGTTCGAGCTGCTTATCATATCTGGATCATTCAAATAACTTCTTGCTTGATCAATCCGATTTACTCAGACTTCAGCAGCTGTGCTTTACACATTTCCAGCCAACCCGTACCATTTCGTTGTGAAATCACACTTTGTGCTGACTTGTTTCTAAAGCATTTTGGTCTATTGGTGCTCCTAGACATCTGGACAAAATCTCAACTCTAACAAGTGATTGGGGCATACATGGGACAAACTGATCTGCAGGGACATTATGATGCCAGGTTAAACGTCACTGCGCTTTTTGGTACAACCCGTTTGACTCCCCGAAGTGAATGTCTGCATACTTCTGACAATGTAGTGTATGTCGAGTCTGTTTGGTATTCACTTCCAGAGATGTACAGAGAAGTTCTTACCCTTCATTCAGTCGCATCAGTGTGTGGAAAAGTGAGAGGGAGAGAGTTGATGGATGTCTGGAGGTGGATGGACTGATGTATGTGATTAACTGAATGTTCAGCGCTCTGTGTGTGTGTGTGTGTGTGTGTGTGTTTAGGGAGCAGGTGATGGCTTTTTGGAGAGCACCCTTTCACACCCCTCTTGTTCTGCGCTTGAACAGCGTGAAGAGGTGGGAGAGTCGAGGGGCCTCCACCCTTCTCTCCCAGGGGCTGCACCTGCCCAGAGAGACTCTGTGTACTTGAGTGTTGTCTGGAGGGGGAGCAACACTGCCCTCTGACTCTTTGACCCCCCAGGTTCTGCCCAATACGTGTTCCAGCACAGGTAATGCATACAAATGTGGTCATCAAGTACTACAGACAGGAATAAGCTCACACACGTCTTTGTGGCATGTTTGTCTGTTTGTCAGACTAGTGCTTTCGTTGTCTGATGTATGCTTCAGAGTTGTAGTTAAGAATACTGAGCCGAGGCAAGACCAAGACTGGGACACATGAAGTCTGAGTGGCTGAGACCGAGATGAGACTGAAAACAGATTACAATTTTTTTTAAATATGCAAGAATAAAAAGACATTCAGAAAAACGAAAACAAAAAGTGTGTAATTCAGTTGACATGTTCATTATACATGATATATACTGTATGTTATATGATATAGTTCAGCATATATTGTAAAATATAACATTAACACATATATAGCCTAAAATTAATAGGAATGAATATTTAATTATCGTCTTAATCAATGTTTTGGAAGCAGATGATTGTGATCATCGCATATAGCAACACCGTCCATTCTATCCATTACGATTATTAAATGTGAGAACATTATAACATCTTTTCAAATAAACTCTATCCTCATTTATACTAAATAAGCAAAGCGGGCGATCCTAATGTCAGACAATTCAAACTAAAACGTCTTCATTTATTTGGATACTGAAATGTACAGAGTAGTAACTTGCTTTTCTCTGTTAGCCATTTAGAGTGCAGATTTTATTTACGAGCGTGGAGAAAGGACCGATTTATCCTGTTTGAATGGACTGTTGATATTAAATAAGAATAGAAAAAAGTTCAGGTTATAATTAACAGTACCTCAGACAGGTGCATTGGACAACAATACCGGAGTCCAACTTACCCTGTGATGGAGACAAGGCCGAGACTGCGGTACTACCGATACTAGTATGCTTTGTGAGTTTTGAGTTTAGCTACTTTCTTGGAGCTGACACACAAGCTGGGGTTGGTGGATTGTGTGGTGGTGATTGGGGTTGGGTGATCTCCCAACATTGCAACAGGTGAGTCCTACCTATCCAAGCTCGGGCAACAAAGGAGTGGCTCCGTAAAAAGCATTTCAAGGTCGTGGAGTGGCCTAGCCAGTCTCCAGACCTCAACCCCATAGAACTTTTGTGGAGTCCGTGTTGCCCAGCAACAGTCCCAAAACATCACTGCTCAAGAGGGGATCTGCATGGAGGAATGGACCAAAATATCAACTACAGTCTGTGCAAACCTGATGAAGATTAACAGGAAACGTGTGACCTCTGTCATTGCCAGTGGTTATGTTACAAAGTATTGAGATGAACTTGACCAAATACTTTTTCCACCATAATTAACAAATAAATTCTTTAAAAATCCTACAATGTTATTTCCTGGATTTGTTTTCTCATTTAGTCTGTCACAGTTGGAGTGTAGCTATGATGAAAATGACAGAGCTCTCTCTTCCTTCTAAGGAGGAGAACTTGCACAATCAGTGGCTGACTAAATCCTTTATGGCCCCACTGTATATACACTGCTCCTGAAGATAGTGATATTACAGGATTGGCAGTGTGCTGTTACTACATCAGAGTACGTCACCACTGTACTCTGACCTGACCAATAACCTGCTATATACCCATGAAAATAATCATCTGTGCTCTATTCCAATTGCCATCGTTTTAAGAGCTGATCTATAGAACAGAGGCTCTGTTCTGCAAAGAGTTACAAAATGCCAGATTTACAATTGATGCCATTGTGTGTTATTCTGTTTTTAACTGTTGCATTCTCCCTCTGTGGTCTCTGGGGGCTTTGGCGTGGGAGTGGCACCCGCAGGGCGCTTAACTCGTTTATAAAAACCTGTCAGAAGCAAGCAGTTTTTATTATGTCAGACAAACTGGGTACAATTGGGGCCATCAGTCCTGTCTCAGCCAAACCACCTTTATTTTCATGATCGTAGCAAACGGGCAATACTGTGTGCATTTATTCAATTAGGACTTTTATATAGGAGTCAGGACTGGTTGAAAGCTGGTTTCTAGGGAACACGGGGAGGGAACGGGGGATTGGGACGCATCCCGCCGCGTGTCGTCCGTCTCAATAGAACGGCATCTGCAGAAAGGCTGGGAGCTGCCGCTAATGCCCAGTGACCCATCCACAAGAACACACCCAACAAATTTTACACCCTGAGCACAGGGCTCTCAGCTGGCTGACGTCACACGTCTCTCTCTCTCTCTCTCTCTCTCTCACACACACACACACACACATACATACACAAAGAGAGAGAGAGTGAGTGAGAATGGTGTCCCCCCAGTCATTACGATGGAAGGGGGAGAGGACCGAGAAGTCAAACTCAAGAGTGAATGAGAAAGAGAGAGAAAAAAAATCAAACAAACTTAAACAAAAGGCAGTCCCAAAACACAAAGCACTCCATAGAGATTTGGGAAGAAAAGACGATATTGGGTTATGAAAATGATTCAGGCCGCTCCTCTTGCACATGCAAATGTCCCCTTTTAGTGAAGGGGGATTCCTTATTCATTACCCTGCAAGTGTGGTTCTCACTGTGACAACACAGCCTTTCTTTTAACCGTGCCAGTACAGTCTCTCACGCCAAACTCAGCCCGCCGTATAGAGTCGCTCTGTTATGACGCTGAAGCCTAATGTGGTTAGCGCTTCATTCAGCCACTTTGAATACAAACAGACTCATTAATCATCATTAATCGCGACCTGGGTGACATCATCAAAGAGAGCAAATCCCAGGCGCTAAATGCTCAAATAAATAGGAGAAAATAAGCTACTAATGAAGAAGAACACATTATTTTATTTCACACAAAAAAGGTTCCACACAGTGCCCTGCGTGTTTTACCGAACAAGAACTGTTTAGGATTTTATTGGACCATTTCAACCTTTCAAAAGGTTTAGAGCAACTAAAAAACACTCAGTTAAGTACAACTGATTCTTCAGGGTTTTATTTGATATCTATCTATCTATTTATTTTATATATACATAAACATCCCCACTTACTCCACCTGACTGAAAGTGGGAAAGTGGAAACCCTTGACGACCAACTAGAATTTGAGTCATGTATAGAATTTAGAGTTTAAAGAAACAAGCAGTATTAAAGCATCAAATGACAATTCTCCAGAACAAAAGCATGAATTATTGAACTGCTGGTAGAATTCTACAGTTACAGTAAAGAAATGCTAGACATTTCTAGAGTCACGGGCAGAATTAACTAGAAGAAGTAAATGGGGAATTCACTGGGAAGTACTAGAACCACGATGTCAACTGAATCACAGTGAAAGTTTTAGAGTGACAGGATCTTAAAGCAGAACTTCTAAAAAAAAAAGAGATCTATAACCCCAGGAAAATTTAGGGAAGAATTCTCATATAATACATAGAAATTCTAGAAGCAAGACTCGTTGTAAAGATTGTGAGAGAATGATATGACCACTTCCTCCAAAAGCACAGGGGGAATCTGAGAGTCACAATAATAGTTCCGAGAATCATTCTGTATAGTATATTATAGTATATTCTGTATAAGTGTGACGAGAGCTGTGTTACCGACAATTGTTTCATTTCAAATCACTTTTGTCCTGCAGACAAACAGGATACATTTGAAATTAAAGGAGCCAGAACTGTTTATCTTGGGATGTTTATTGGATGCAAGTCAGGCCCTTGGTTCAAATCCAGGACCTCAGGTTTTAGTAACACAGTGGGAACTGTGGAAGAGCAACTTGTTCTGAAAAAATGTGTACTCTAGCTAGAGTTCAACACAACAAGCTGTGATTTAGCTTGCAGCCGGTGCTGTCAGAACTGCGTTGTTATAGAAAATCAATAAACACCTACCGTCCAATAAGAATCGAGAACTGAACAGCGCTGCGGTATAATAAGATTTAAAGAGTCTCTCTTTTAACATTTAAAAAGAGAAGATGAACCATGATGAACCTTTGAATTGTTTGCTTTTATTAACCAAATTTACAAAGTTTACTCCAGGCATTCATTAAATTTAAAAGAGAAGGATCAGTTTGAGGTCTCGTGCTGGGAGGAGCTAATTTTCAGCAGACGTTTTTTCTCCCCCTGTAAGAATCTGAGAGTGAAATTGATTCATTTAAGCGAAGACGTCAGACAGCAGGTGCTTCAGGCCAGGTTCCATCCCTCTGCCCTCCCTCTTCCTGTCCTGTTCCTCACTGCTTTTCATCCCTCTCTCCACCCCTGTGTGTCTTCCTACGGGCAAGCAGAAGCAGAAGCAGAAGCAGAAGCAGAAGAGCAGGACAGTACAGAGATAAAAAAGAGAGTAGGAGGAAAAGAGGAAGGGAAGAAAGACAGAACCGGCACCCGGCAGGCCGTTTGTGTGTGTGTGTGTGTGTGTGTGTGTGTGTGTGTGTGTGTGTGTGTGTGTGTGTGTGAAGTGGAGGAAAAGTCGAGGTTGTGTTCTTCCACTTTTGTTGTTAGGGAGTGTGTTGGGTAGTGAAAGAGGAATGGGAGGAAACAATGGCCGTGAGGAGCAACACTCTGAACAAACTTGTCAGTAGGGTGACGCTGAAGAGCGCCTCACTCTAAACACTTTGTCACATTTGTGTACAAACCACGTTGAAAGACTTTGCTGACCTGCCCGTCCGCTTTTTGAGAAAGTTCAAATGCCAAAATGCAGCCTTTTGTGTCACGGGGAGTTCATTAAATTCATTAGTTTGACCCTGCGTTTTTCAAAGACCAAAAAGTCCACTGAATTGGAAACTAACTTCCATAGAGGAAGAACAAACCCCTTTTGAGGGGTACGTCAAAGCTTTTATGGCGAGAAAATGTGGAGAAAAAGGGTGACTTCTCAGTTGTTTCTGTACCATAACCAATGGATTCACATCAAAAGGCAATTCAGGATGCACAATATGATATTAAGCATTCGAAGTCTCATCTATCAGCCACTCATATTCAGACGTTCAGATCAGCTAATGAGGTTATAAGTCAACTCTGAGTTAGTTGTTCAGAGCGTTTCTTTACACAGGCTATAAAAGTGGTCCTTAAGATGCACGCTCGGAAATAAAGTGACCTTGGCCTGGACTCTCAAGTGCAATAGACCACAGTTGGTATGACTTTAATATAGTGAATGCTTAGCGTGTACAAAGACCACATTATAAAAAAAAGTCTTCATTTGTAATCATGACAAGATTCAATACTACAGAATAAGATTATTTTGTGCGAACACACTAAGCCTGGAGCAGAAGTGTCATTAACCTTTCTGGACTTGTAGTCTGGAACCTGGAATCCCCAAACAACAACAAGAACTGTGCAGAAATGTAACCCTGTAACAGACAGAAGTCATGAAGCCCAGATGTGAATTCCCGGGACCAGAATAGAGGTACTCAAGGTTTTACAATGGGCCAACTTACTTCTCGAACTTATGCGTAGCGATAAATAGAGTATTCAATACATTACACAAGATGTTCAATACTTTTGTATAAAATAATGCTTTACTTAATGAATTTACCCAACTGTATATTAATGTAAGCGTTTTAATCATGCTGTATGCTCTACGAGATTCTCCAATACTCGGCAGCGTGTGACTTAGGGAGTGAGGAGTGCTGGGAAATGTAGTGAGGAAAAGCTGTGGTTACGCTCATGTTTTAAACATGTTTAATGGAAATATAATTTTCAAAAATGTAAAGTACTGGGCCTTAGAGATGTTGGTATAATGACCACATATAATGCCGATAAGTGGGCACAAAGGTTTAAATTTGGAGTCGTCACTCCTTAATCCACTGATTTTCATTCCAGTATTTGTGACATTTTCACCCTGTTCCCTTAAAAAAGTGGTACCAATTAAAAAAGGCCATTCCTGATCAACCCGTTGAAGGGTTTTGTTTTTTCAGGCTTATTAATATTGTATTTAAATAAAATTTTCTTGTATTTTAATAAAGCTACTGAGGAGTAATCATATATGGTCATTATAGAGTTGCAAAAACAATAGTATTTCTAATCGAATGGTGGCCTAAGACTTTTGCACAGTGGAGCACTTCTTCAGAACGCTGCTTTCAGTGTAATGCTGCACGTGTGACCTGGCAGCGCACGCTTGGGTTGGGGCAGGCTGACCCTTCATTACTCCATTACATAATATAAATGAAACTTCTTTGCAATTATTTATTTTAAAAATGATTTCCTTTCTGCTAACAGACATGCTGTTCATTTACCCATAATTCATGGTGAGTGTAGCAACCAGTCGTTATAGTCCATTTAGTGTATATTCAAATACTTGAAGATGAATAACCTTAAAACATGACTGACAGGAAGGAAAGCAGGAAACACAGTAAAAACACAACTAACACACTTTTAATCTAATACAACTTCTAAGACGGTCTAATACAAATCTATGAACAGTATTTTCTGTCCACAAATGATTCTGATCAGTATTAATAGCATAATTATTTTATAATCTGTATGAACTGTCATGTATAAACCTTCATGTGCACTCTAACAAATGTAATATGTAATAATGTGGCAAAAGTCTTAGGCCACCTTTAGATTCGATTTACCATTATTTTAGCAATGATATAATGATTATATATAAATATGTCTCAGTGGTATTAGAATAACAACCAGAAAACACAGGTAGTGTGTATGCAGTATTACACACAAAAATAGCTTCTATAGGATACAAAGGCATTTGGCTTCACCAGGATGCCAATTTGACCCTTCGACAATCTGAAGAAGTTTGGGGTAGCGACCAAGAAACTACTTTTTGGAAGGGAAACAGGGTGAAAAGCTCACAAAGACTGGAATGAATATCAGGGAAAAAAGAGGTTTACGGAGAGACGAATGTTTTATATATATATATATAGCCAATATGCCATAGCTAAAAACAAACCTAATGGTGGACTAAGACTTCTGCACAATACGCTATGTCTCCATGTACACTTTATAAGAACAGGAATGGCCCAGACTTTAAGGTTCTGGACTAGTAACCAGAAAGTTCAAGTCTCAGCTGCTATCGTTGGACCTTTGAGCCTCAGCTGCTCTGCATGCTTATTAAGTGTTACTAAAAACGAATGCAATAGTGATACAGAATTGGACTTCTTTATGATATGACATATTCTAGGGTTCTTCTTAGGTCTTAAAACTTAACTGACTGTTAACAGTACATAAAAATTTTCAATATGAAAATACAAGTTTGTTATAAGACATATATTCATATATAATATGTATATTCAAATAATGTCTTAAGACATATATTGATATATACAAATATGTATTTGGAGCCAGCCTTGTGCAGGACCTTGAATTTAAAGCGAATCGTTAGTCTAGGGATGGGGGTGGGGGTGGAGGGGATAAGCAGTTCTTATAGGTTCAAACTGAAAATATAAAGCGTATAATGATTAACATGAACTGAAAAGCATATTTCACAGCACTGACTGCCCACTTTCTTATCTATAATCCGATCTTTAAAGCACTTAAACCCTTATAACCCTCCCCCAAATACACACACACACACACACACACACACACACACACACACACACACACCAGTTAATACATCACCAGTCCGTGATGGCTCTAACAGTGTCATCTGCCGGGCCTGGTGGCTGCTCAGCGTATGAAAGATAATCAGCACTATTCAATGCTTACTCTCTAAAAAGAGAAGGAACCTGCAATCTGTGCCATTGCCTCCGGGGTAGGATTAGGAGGGGGAACCTGTAGAGGTCTGGTCAAACCCGGCGTGTCTGGCCCCAGTGGGACCCTAAATCCCGTTACACGACAGAGCTCTCCATACAGCATGCACTTCAACCTGTCGCCCTGCCATAGAGTCCTGAAGCCATGAATAATTTACACCATACGCAAGCCATTGACTCTCAAACCCATGAACACAGCGCTCACTTAATTCAGTTTTATTAACCGTGTATGAGAGGAGGAAAACACACGGTGGGGAAAAGAGAGCAAGACAGAAGCTGCAGCTGCAGCTGCAACCGGTTACCAGTATAAAAGGAGAATGACAGAGGAGGAAAGAAAGGCCACCTATGAGCCAAGTGTAAATGGATTCATGGAAAAATTCATTATCTTTTTATGCTTTTACTCTTTTTCTATCTCTCTCTATATATATGTAAAGCTCTCTGACAATACCATGCAAACAATATCAACCTACTGACAATTTAAAAGTATAATGAAATTCTATATTGAAGTTTAGAGCGTGAAGAACTGGGGACTGCATGTAATGTAAGGATATGAAAAATATTAGTTTGTAAAAAGGTCTAATGAATCATTCTGAAGAGGATTAATGACCTAAATCCGCCAAATAAATCACAAAAAAACTGGGATGGTATAGAAAATGCAATTTAAAAACACACCACAGTGTTCCTTACATTCACGTTGACTTTAACTTCACTGGTGACAGAAGGAACTCTAAATAATCCAATAATCCATAATCCAATGTCGACATCTTTTCTAGGAACGTCCACGCACTTTTCAAAACGAGAATGCAAATCAAGCCAAATCGGAAGACGTTAAGGCTGAAATATGCAGATCCCTTCAAATTTTCCTGTTTTTAAATGTTTCCACAAATTTTGCCCTTATTTGTTGACAAAACTGGAGATCGTCTACCCATCTTTGCTCCTCAAAGATGTTTGTGGATAGTGCTTTTATACCAGGTCATGATTATAAGCACCTGTTGACATCACCTGTTAGAAATAACATGATTACTTAGTTTTAATGCCTCATTTCTACCTCAGGCCCTTACTTGCCTCCATCTCAGTTTTTGTTAGAATGTGTTGCAGTTACGATATGCAGGAATTTAGGTTTATTAATTATTTTTTTTTTGTTTTAAAAGTTTGTTATTAATGCTGAACAGAAAAATACCAAATATCTCAGGGTCAAACTGTTTGCAATGAAATAAAACTTAAACCTAAAATAACATAAAGCTATAAACAGCATTAGAGATCTTATATAAAGCTATGTACAGCATTAGAGATCTTATATAAAGCTATAAACAGCATTAGAGATCTTATATAAAGCTATGTACAGCATTAGAGATCTTATATAAAGCTATGTACAGCATTAGAGATCTTATATAAAGCTATGTACAGCATTAGAGATC
>JAUZST010005368.1:0-15627 GCA_034779995.1 Parotocinclus haroldoi | reverse complement strand
CAACACAACCACCACCTAATATATTGCCATGCATACGGACTGCTCAGGCGATCACACCCGGCCAATCGCAGCCTCTCTTTCACCGTCCTTATGATTTCACACACCTGTTCCTCATTAGTTCGCGCACATATTTTCACTCCCTGCACCTAACTCCCTTGCTAAGTCTCGTGGCCTTATGCCTCGTTGCTAAGAGCTTCATTGTTGTTTGTATTATTTCTATTATTACCTTACCTACCGTGTACCGACCGTACCGATCTGCTTCACCGTTCTCAATTCCGTCTCGCTCCATTGGATTTGTCTGCCTTCCTCTCTGTTTGTGTATGACCTCGGACTGTTTGACGCTGATTTTGCCCATCGGAATAAACATCAATTTTTTCTGCACGCTTGCATCTGGTTTCGACTTCTTACACACGTGTTACATATATGTGTTTGTATATACAATGATTATTTCTTATCTGGGATAGACAAGGCTTAATCTGTAGGCTTTAAATTCTGACTGTTTCTTTAACCCTTGGGACCAGGTTGATGCCTAGCACATTTTAGGTGTGATAAAAAAAAATCAAACGATCATATTTTTCGGATCCTGATCCTTCAGGGACAAACTGTGCACCCCTGTATCTATGTAGGCCTATGTGGAGTTAAATTTGCCTTCATTACTATAAATAGTGAGTATCTGGTACAATGAACTTCCAAAACACGTTGTTTGGTGCAACTTTTGCATACACAGCTTTTATTAAATTTTATTGAAACATTAATCTGATGTAATTTGGAAAAACGTAGTAAATATTTTTAAATTTGATCTTACATGTTCAAATGTGAATTATTAAATCCTAAATATGCCCTGTGCGCAACTTGGAAGTCACATAGTCCTACCCTTCCATAGCCAGCTGTCTAATTGCAGCTCTCTGTGCTTCCCTTGTTAAAACCCTAATTTTTCTGCACTTTCTTGTCACATGTACGCTGTTCCTGGTCCTATTTCAGTTCCTGTTTCATGTGTTTTATTATATTTGTAAGTCTGTATTGTCAGTTTATATTTGTATCGTCTGTCTATTTTCACTTTGAGTAGGCCTAGCCTGTTAGCATTTACCTATTTATGCTCAGTCCAATATCTTGTATGTATTTCAATGTTTGCTTTTCTCAATTCTGCCTATCACTGTCTTCTAATAAAGCAATGCTTGTACGTATGTATGTCGCTGTCCTCATTGTTTACTACAACTTTGACACACGCACAAAACTCCTAAAGTATTCTAATTCCCCATTGCATATACTGTACAGACCAGGAAATTCACATTCTGAAACAACCCTTTCCAAAATATTAAGGTCTCAGGACAGTATTTATATAATCCTTGGAGACCACATCTCACACCCACATCCTATCAGTCTTGGTGATGATACGCACACACTGTGTCCCTCAGCATAGCCAGGCAAGCAGAACCATTTGATAAGTGCCTGTGCACACCACGGCCCAGTTGATGTAGGCCTAGAGGGAAAAACCTTTTTGGGCAGATATGGTTGTACCACCAAAAGTATATGAGCATGGCAGTGTGAGAATGTATTAAATCGTTCCAGTCTTTTTCTCTGTGAGCTGGACAGACAGGAATGAACTTACTATCACTGTCTCTGGAGTATGTGACTAGTGGGAATTGTACTATGTTGAAACCTGAGATGTTTGATACAGTTGTATGATCTAGTGACAGGTGGGTACTTATTTCTTCTTTTTTCCCCTTCTATTGGTAAGAACAGGACTGTGTCATTTGTTGCTGTCAAAGAAACAATTCTGAAACTTCCACAAATAGTTTACAAGCATGTGCTTTATGCTCAAAATATCCCAATAGATGCATTGCATACATATAATGACACAGTTGCTTGTGATCCGTCTAGTCAGACAATCAAAAAGGCTGATTTTTTTCTCATTAACAAATAACACTGTCTTAAAATAAACAAGATATGTTGCTAATGACTGCCATAATATCATTTTTAGAACATATACAGGAGGAATATTATTTATAGACCAAACCTGTGTCATACGTAGGTTTTAGAGACAGTAGCTCATGTGTTGTTACACAGCCATTATTAGTCATTATATAATCTTTTATAAGTTCCTCACAGGACCCTGCCTACAGGATGCTGGTGGTTAGATATGTTTTACATGTGGATAGTGACACTGATGTGTTTCAGTATACTAGCAACACTGATGCAGCACATCACACAGTGTGACTGCAGTGCTAAGAATGATCCACTACCCAAATAGTGCCTGATCTGTGGGGGCCACGACCATTATAAAGGGTTAGAGGAAAGGGGACTAACAAAGTATGTAGAGAAACAGAGAGACTACAGTCTGTAATTGTAAAACTACCTTTAAAAACTAGCAACAGGGAGGTGTAACTAATAAAGTGATCATTGTGTTTATCTGTGTAATCTGACAACATAAAGTCAATTACTCATGCTTCACAACGTTTTATGTATGCAACCATAACTGCTTATGAGGAACACGCATGTGCATTCACAAGTTTATAAAATGTTGTATCATCTAAATATTCTGGAATCTTTAAGAGCAGAAGTTAAAAATGATTTCAAATAAATATCTATGCAGAGTCACCAAATATACAGTATGACTTTGAAACAACCCCAGATAAACACCCCATATTGATTATTAAACTCCATATATGGATATGCACCAATACCGCACATGTACTTTATACACACACATTGGCACATCTGGGTGAGGCAGATAACTCTAGCTAGGTACATGGTCACCTTCTCTTCCCTCTTGATTAAAGTGCTGCTATTTAATAGTCCCTCGTTGCTTTGTTCTTTGAAGGAGATGAAAGTCTGGAGGGTCTTTTTTACTGTTATCAAGCACAGTCAGAAAAAGATTAGGCATGTGCTAGAGGTGTGCAACTATAGGTGGAATGCCTTTAAAGATAATGTATAGTCCAAATCCCTGCAAAGACAGAGAAATAAACAGAATACTGTGGCTGAACTGCACTGTTGTAAATCATTAGCTATAGGAAATACCTGCCAGAAAGATTTAGGAAAACTAGTAAACACACGATATTCCAAACAGTACTATAATAAACTCCATTCCAAATGATGCAGTTTTAGTAACAGGAGGCCTAAAATTCTCCAATATATCGCCACATTAACAGCAATATAGAGGAAGAATATCTGTTGTGTTCAGTACAATTCTATTTTTCTTATAATATATAGATAATCAAAAAATGCTCTGAAAATTCTGACATTTTTCCCTACAATTTCTCTGTCCTGCATTTTGACAATATCAAAAATAAATGAGATTGTTGTTTATTTACTGTTCTGCTTTTATTTGTTTGTCCTTATTTAATCTGTTAATCCAGTTATTCAATCTGTTTCTACTAGGTTCAAACTGTCATCTGGTCTCAAACCATTTGGTGGACTGATGCAGCCCCAGGTGCAAATCTAGAGCACTAAATGACAACGCAAGCATGCCAGTACTTCAAATGGATGGGACAATAGCCATTATTTAAGAATAATTACCGTTTGGCTATTTCAAGAACACTCACATGCAAATGCTAATAACATGGCATTCAACGATGCATAAATTAATCATTTTGCATTCAAGTGAAATGGGTTCAAAGCATGGCCAGGTGCACACCAATAGCTCAATGTGGTTTGCATGCTGCTACAGAGATGGAGAGAGGTGAGAATAATGTATAACTCTTCCTGTTTAATAAAACATAAGGATAAGAGGTGTTTCCACAATTCATAAATTGCTCATGTTGAACCTTCAGCTGTTACAGCAATGCAAAGCCGCTGGTCTTATTCAGCCAGTGACCTTCCTAAATAGTGTCAGTCCATGTGTGATGACATATTCGATTAAAATCTTTCATGGGGACTGACAAGAGGTCAAAACGTGACTATGCGCATACATGAAGGACTGTGAGCCAGAAGGATTTTATTAACCAGCATATCTCCATTTAAAACTCACTAACTCTACTAGCAAACCAGGGACTAACCAGCCAGGGAAACTAACCTAGCAAGCCAGGGACTAACCTTGTGCTAATCCACTGCAGTGCAAGCAAACACAAACACACACACACACACACACACACACACACACACACACACACACACACACACACACACACACACACACACACATACAAACTGGTGAACATATGGTTCGGACTTTCCATAGGAAACTGACACAGACATGTGGAGAACATGCTACACAGGCGAGTGCAGTCTGTAAATCTCAATATCTGGTGCTGTGAGGTAACATTACTAAGCACTGTACCACTGTGTCTCCTTACATACTTATTGTGAAAATTAATTATACTTTATTGGCTATAAATGTTATTGCTAGTAGCAGATCAGCTATAAGAGCCAGATTACATTTCTAGTGCTATTTTCTCATTGCAACATTCATTATAAACTTATTAATAGGGCTTGTAATACCAACACTGCATGTGATAATATTTAGTAGCATTGAACTGGTATTGGAGGATGAAATATGTTCCAAGAAAACCATCAAATCACATCATACCAATGCTACTGAGAGTGAGACAATAGTATTCCAGTGTTTTGCATTATGATTTAAGTCAACGACTGTAGCATCACAATCATGTTCTGGCTGACATTAGTGCAACATATGTGTAGCAGTTTGGATATAGAATGGAGATGGAGGTAGATTTACAAGCAAGTGTACTGAAGTGCAACACAGTAAGGAAGGGGACAGACATGAGAAACAGCCATGAACAACACAGAGGAAAGTGGACAATGCTCAACTAACCAAACAATACTAATACCCAATGGCACAGTAAAACCAAGCAAGCAAAATGTCAAATTATGCTGTAGGCCATCCGATCAATACTGTTGCACAGTATTTCCGTTAACATGACCAACTATGGACATATTAATCTGATCCTGCCCTCAAAATTAGTTTGTGCTTCCCTGTATCTAAAAACTGTGTTTTGGTGACTTTTTATCCCTGCAGGGAACGAACTTAAATATTATTAACTTAACTGCTATAATATTAATATATTATAATATACTTAACTGCTGTGCATTTTAATAACCTCTTACTTCTGACATTTCATATATTCAGAAAAACATTGGGGTGCCAAAACTTTTGTAAAACTTTTTTTTTTTTCCAGCAGTGTTTTTTAATCATGCATTGACGTATGCCAGCTCCAGGATAAACCTACTGTTTGATCTGACTAGGCAAAATCTTTCATTCCACTTTGCACTGCCTCTTGCTGAGCCACTGTCTCGGAGGGTCGATTGTTTACTCCAGTAAGAGAGAATCGGAGTTTGCTTACTCTTGCTGAGCATCCTATTTAAGTAAGCGCCTGTATACTTTGTGTCTCTTTGTTTTAAAGGTCTAGTGCCATGAGAATCATTATGGTTCAAGCCTAACTGCAAACAAGAAATAACACTCTCTAAAGGCAGTCAAGTGATTTCTATTGAAGATCAGCCTCTCAGTTTTAGGGCGTAGCATCCTGCAAACAACAGAAAATCAAATTGGGTCAGCAGTGTGACTCTGATAGCCTTATCTGAGCACAGCGGGAGAGTGAATGTGTGAGAGATGCGTGAATCAGTTCGGGCCATGGCTGTTATAGTTAACGAAATCCTAAACTAAAACCACAAAAGAGTGTACTGAACTATTTTACATTACATAACACATCCCTAAAATAAATTGATTCTTACATACTCACTAGTGTTTAATGCAATCATTGTTTACATTTAGATTTCTGATCTAACTGTGGTACACAGAGAGCTATCAGCCCAAACGTGAAGGGCTGACAAAATTCAGAGGTGCAGTAAATGAAGAAACTGAGATGGAAGCACTCAAAGGGAGAGCTCCCTTATTGTTAATATAATGTCTGCTGTACTACAACACAAGGAAACGGAACACAAGAAGGGCTTGAACTCGGGTATGGCTTTGTAACATCTCATCAGATCGCACCATGTAAGAGCAGGTATGGAAGTTGTCAGCAGGAAATAAAAAGAGGAAGGAGAAGAAACGGCAAACAAATGAACATGCTGGCAGAATCAGAACCTGGGTTAAGTATACAAGAACAAAAATGAGCCCAAAGTGCAGAAACTGCGCTCAGAGCCGAGAAAGCAAAAGCAATGGTGCTTCAATGCTCCGGCCCCTTGCTGGGCAATCAGATGTCACAAGCCAAAAATGAAAACTCCTGGTCACAATTAGAGCAAGCTCTCTCACTCAAGTGGGGTCTTGGGAGTAGTAGCTGTGCCGCGTTCCTAAAGGACTGGGTTCAAATCCTGGATGGGGTTTGCAAAATGAAGGTCGAAAGTGTGTTTGTAGGAGCTGCAATGGCTACCATTCTAAAGAATACCTCTACCCTAGTGCTCCTGACCTGGATACCTGAGAGTAAAACTCCCACAAACTTTATGTCCTCAGATTTGGTCGTGTTTAGCTGACAATCAGCAAAGACAGAGCACAGTAGCAAATACACATACATCCTCATAGAAAATTGTAATATTTGTTTAACAATATTGTGTTTGTTATTGTTATATGTTCCAATGGATTTCCAGGTAATTAAGAGTATAACAATTAACTTTACTTGAAGCGACAACAGAAGTGCTAGACTAAATAAAAGCCAGCCACTGTAAACCAATTTTCAAATAATCCAAAACTACTGTGATATTAGTTAAAGGAAGCTTTAAACAAGTTATAATACAGTTTTGAATTTTAAAATAGTTTTGTTTAATCTTGTCCAGTTTTAATTAAATCATTGTTTCAGAGCCCCTGTTTCTCTTTTATTATTTGTTATCTTTTATATGAATTCAAGTAATTTATTCAACTAGCTCATTTCAGTTCACCAACCGTAAATATGAAAAGTGTCTCCATTCAGCTTTTTCTCTATCTCTATCATAATCAATGCAGTTTCTAACTTAAATGCTTACTGAAATTAAAACTTAGAAATATTTGAACTTAAGACCTCTTTCGTGTGTCTCATAGCCTTTCTCATCCTATATCATCCCTCATTCTGTGAGCACCCTTCCCTCCTCCAGACACAAATGCCCATTATTGTGTTCAATTTCCACAATTAGCTGAACGGGCCTGATCGATTACTCTCAGTAAATAAAATAAAATTGAACCTGCCGACATATTTTAGGGAATAGATGTTTTTTTTTTTTCAATGACAACAAAAAAAACACTCTTTTTTTGTTATAATTTCAAACACATCAAACATAACACATTCATTAAAATGTGCTGCAATTACTGCAAGGTTTCTTGTAAGAATAGAAAAGTCAGTATTCAGTTGTAAGAACAAGGTCTTTGCTAGATAGATGTGCTAATAAATAATATCTTTAATATTTAATAATCTTTAATACACATCTTTTGGCCAAAAGCCCTAGATGAAGTTCCAATATTTAAGGTCAGGCAGTGTGGTTACTTGTTACCCTGGCCAGAAGGTACCCCCGTGTGTCTCTGTGAATAAATAACTTTAGCAACTGTCTGTATTTTAAAAGCATAATGAACATGTTAAATTAACTTTATTAAAAAAACATTTATACATATTACAAACATAAGATTAAAAATGAGCTATCTTAGTAAAAACAAATATTTTTAAAAAATTTTAAAAATCTAATTATTAATACACACATATGTTAAAACTTTAGTACATCAATACTGATCTAATTGCTAAGAGTTTTTAAGACTAATTTCTTTTTATTATAGAACCCATTATAGTAGTTACCTCAGAAATGTGAGGTTGAACAAACAGAAAACAAAGCAATATTCTTGTGTTCAATACTACATGTTAGATTTTATGGCAATGTAATTGTGGTTAAAAATCATTATAATGCTTATGAATTGTCTTAAGTGTACAAAGCACCTTTGTAAATTGCTCTAAATTAGTACTGCTAAATGCTGTAAATGTAAATGTAACTGCATTTAAAACATGCTTTTGGCCAGAGGTACTTAAACTTTTGATTAGCAGAATGCAGGTATGTAAATAAATATTTCTTAATATATGATATAATAGGAGCATTAAAATATCATAGAAATATCAATACATTGTATATTTTTTTAGGTGATTTATTTGATAATGATTATCAGTTGGTGAATTTACATGGTTGTGTTGGATAATGAAATTAAAACTGCTTCACTGACTGCATACATTAAAACTCTAGAAACTGCATGAGCAACAATGTTATATCTGCTCTACTAGACATCTTACCAACAAATGCTTTGTGATGGTATCATCTGTACACATCAGAAGGCTTTATTTAATTTGCCACGGGAGAATTGATATCTCATTTAACCTTAATGTTGTAGAGGGTATTGAACTGACACACCCAGTTACCATTAATTACATCGGGTACCAAGAGCTGCATCATGAACACAATAACTCAATTACGCAATTAGAATATTCTTGATTAAGGCATGTGTGTTTATTATACAGTGTGTTTGTGGACAGTGTGTGCGATAAGGACATTATCATAATATGAATGAAACAACATCACTGTTAAGAACATAATACAAAATAGGATAGCATTAACATGGCAAGTTAGAGTTTATAGCTGTCAAATGAAGGCAATATTTTAGGAATTCTCCAAACTAAATTACATTAAGTTAAAAAGACAGTTTTGCAGTTCATACTTTCACGTATATACACAGTCTTTCTTTTGTTTAATAAGAGATATTGGAGCTTTCATTATGCTATTCACCCACAGGGTTAGGAGGGCTGGTACAATGGACTAAAATATCAATACAGTGTGGATATGTTTAGCTCAGATGTTAAAGCACAAAGATTTAGCTAAGCTCAAAATCAAATCTCAAATCTAATCATCCCCTGTCCTGATCAGTTCTGGACAAAGTACAGATTTCCTACATTCACCAAATTCACAAACTTTACACCAATGAATGCAGATTGTCCATTGTACCAGCCCTCCTCTGTTTAAGTTTGAGTAAAAGCACAAAGGTAATGAATTAGGATGAATGAAGGTAATGAAGGTAATGAAGGGTTAATGAATTTGAAATGAATTATGAGATTAATTAAAGTATATAATCTGCGCACTGCTGTTTTTAAATGATGGTCTTTAACGAATTGTATTAATCTAATATAAGCAATATGTAGTTTATGTTTATTTTTATTATTAGATTGTGCTCTAAATTATTCTCTTCAATTTGCTACACAGAGCAAAATGAGGGACTGCAGTCTATGTAGACACCTCCTCACAAAAGGGGTGTGGGCATTCACACAGCAGTTCCAATGCCATGGCACTACAGTTCAAGAGTTTTCTACCAAAAATAGTGAAAAAAGTGAAAGTGAAAAGTATTAAATGATAAAAATATTCAAAGCAGAAATACCTAATCTACTTTATTGAGTTAATGTATTTAGTTACGGACCCTCACTCGTCCTGATGTCAGATAACCTGAATTTTTCATTTATATTCACAGAAATTATTGCCAAATAAATGTATTATGATTTAATATTAACTAACATTTCCTTATTTATTGCAGTGAGGCACATGCTTGTTCTGCACTTATACCCTGTTGCAGATGTTTTCAAGCCCCACACCTCTGACACTCTGAGTCTTTTGCTTCCAAAGTCCACTGGAATTTATTTTATATTTAATATTGTAATTAATACAAATGTCTGGCTTATTTCTGAAAACAACAAAACAGTGCTCTTATATAGTGTATCTTACATTGTTGGTGTGTAGCACAGCAGTGTTCAAACATGCCTGATATATTGTCTTGCTTCCCCCACATTAGCTCTTGCACTCCACTGTGGGAAGCACTGCTTAGTGTAACAAGCAATATATAACTGCACTGCTATTTATTACATCCTAAAAATCTCCTTGCAACTGTTGATAAAAGAAATACTTCTCACAGAAGGAAGGATTAGGACCAGTTGCATCAGTATTCATCTCAGCAAATGAGAGACGTAAACAATGTACAATGGACATGTAAAAGAATACAATGGCATATATCAAAATGGGTCCTCCTCCACTATTGACACACAGCCCATTGATAATCATTGCAGTTATGTTCAACAAAAATGAAATGTATATGAATTCATTCATGGACTGCGTGGCATTTGCAGAATTTGCTCAGATGAATTTGTACATCATTGCATTATTACAAGGCATGCTATTGTGGTTAAGGCACTGAAAGCAATGCTCTAAAATTTTATTTTGGCTGTTTTATTACAGTTTTGCAGCCCACAATTGAACATTTGTGATTTGATTGATGAGGTACTTTTGTATTTGGATTCATTGATGAGCATCTGCCCATACAGAGTTCAATGTGCTCCATCAGACTTTCTGTGCCAGAAATGTCACTGCTGCAAGCACTGACATTTCAAGGAATCTAATAAGGCTAGCAAGACTCAAATAATAAAAAAGTTATTCAGCTCATTTCAACTATTTGTTGGCTTTCTAGAACACAAATATGTTGATTTACTTGTACCAAGTGACATGCTAAATCACACACATACTAATATATAGTGTGTCAAATACACTGACATGGCGTCATAAATGGTCACTCTTTATTCTTTCTTGCAATGGATTGTGGTAGCATATTCTGTAATTTGGGACTTTTAGTAATCTCTGAATATAGATCTAAAAAGACCCCATTCAGAAAACACTATTGCATGCAGCTCGAGAGCTTTGCATTTAGTATTTACATACAGTATTCAGCATTTCATGTGTTAAAAATTCACACTTTAAAGAATAAAAAGTATATAAAAGTATAGATAATTTATAAAATGCATTAATCTGTGCCTGAATTTCATGCCATTGGTCCTATCGTATATAATTTTACACTGTATTTTGATTATCTATTTTAAGAGGTTATTAGTGTGGTTCAGAGTTCATAAATAAGAAGTAGGAACTAGACATAGACATAGTAGCTCTCATTTTTACATAAGTTTCGAAAGTTGTCATAAGTCTTTTTATGAATCTGTCAGAGACTTAGACTTGCCATTGTTTGGCATCTTAACAGAGGGAAAGGATGTTAAAGTAAAATTTGTCTAGTTTTTATGTCATCACTGAATAATGATTTGACAGACTGGAGGTGATCTTTTGAAAATCAATTTTCATTTGTCATTAGTGTTAACTTCACTGGTGTTACAACCCTTGCTTATGATATCAGAGACTATTTGTGATCAACTATAGTTTTTTTTTTTTATTTGAATGATTTTGAAAATTTTTCACAATGGTCACAATATAATGAAATCTTACGTTTTATCAGGTGTGGTGAGGTTAAAAGTAGATAGAAAAGGGCTATACAGGTATTTTCTGAACATTTTCTTAATTGGTGTCACAACCAGAAGGGCACCTCCCAACTCCAGATATGACTGGTTTAATCCTGACCCCGGATTTAGAGTGTGTGTGGAGTTTTCATGTCTTTTCCCTGGCCATAAAGGTTTACTCCAGGTACGCTGGTTTCCTCTCACATTCTAGAAACGTTAGGTTAATTGGTTGCTCTGGCCTAGTATGGCCTAGTATGAATGTGATATTATCAATGTAATCTTGGTTTTGTTGTGAATGGCCATCGATGCTGATGGCACTTTACATAAACTAACAAAGAAACCCAACCAGATCCCATTATGAGAATGGTCATTTATTTCTTACAAGCCAGATAAAGCAACAGAATAAAGACTAACACATTGTGATTAGAAAATGTAACTTCATTAATGCTAAAGCTCTAAATTTAGAAAAGCTACCAAAAGAAGCTATTCAAATATTACTGAAACACTGGTTTCTATGAACCTAGTATTTCTACATATATCATCAGGCAGATTAAATGTAAGAGTTATGATGTACAAATGTTTAAGCACATGCCATTCGTCACTTAGTCTGTGATAAACTGCTTGATACAAGTAATGATGATAACACCCCAATCTGCTTAGCAGCAGACTAGTAGCTTCCCAAAAGGAAAATAAACCAAACACACCCTTACGGCTATGACTAGTAGGACACACTTTTAGTTAGCCATGCTAGCTAGTTTTTGGAAATAGCTAGATTCAAATTGTTACAGACATGGAAAAACAGTTTAATAGCACAGTTTTGGCACAACAACATAACATTCTCCATACAGAACTGGCATACACTATATCCATTTCTGCAAGATAAACAGAAGCATTATAATCAGCCCTTCAGTGCCCAGAGGTACCAATCAGTGGTACCAGAGCTACAATTTCCATACCTCTGAATCTGCTTTTGATTGTTCTAAAGAAATGAGGGACAGTTATATACAGACATATATACAATACACAATAATTCTTACAATAATTGTTACAGTGATAAGAATACATTTTATTACAGTAGCCACTTCGCGTTATATTGCTTTTTGAAGAATGGCATCAGCTAATTGAAAGCTGATTTTTATGGATAGGACTTCATGAAAACAGTGCCATGAAAGTTACGAGGCAACATAGGTCTCTAATCAGGTAATGGGAAAAGCTTGTGAGTTATTATTTTTAAATCAAATGCATTTAAGTTTGTTTCGTGCTGAGTCTTCTGTCACGTACACAAGAAGTCCCTTTGCATATAATAAAGTGCAATCCTTGGTAAATGTCATTTTCCCGGCATAAATTGTAACACTGAGTATATTGCAACTGCTGCCATATATACTCTGTGTATCCAGGACTTCAGGCATGATCTAATAAGAAGTAGGTCTCAAAATATACAGCTTTCGAATGGATTTCTCAGCTTCTCCCTAATGTACCTGAATCTGATTTACAGTGCAATCCAAACAGAATAAAGATGTGTGATCCTGCATGCCTCTAAAATAAAATGCTTTCACCGTTGCTCAAAACAATTCCACCAGCTTGCTCATAAATTGCCTGTTCCGTTATCCATTCTATAATTCAGGATATATTATAATTGACTAAGCAATAACAGATATATTTGCCTGTAAATAATGATGGTGGACTGGGTAATTCAGTGCACTGTAAGAGGTGTATTTATGTGGCATAGAATCAGCGGTTAATTTCCCAGAGGAAATTAATTTAGTCTGTGCTAAGCGGAAAGAGACTGAAGATGAATGCTGACCAACGTCGTCTCTGGTCTAAATGTTGATAGTTTACAGACCATACATCAGGATTTTCATACATGAGGCAGAGATGAATTAAACCTATGCTGTACTGGACATACTGTATGGGATTTAAAAATGTACATCCATGTCACTGACATTGACCGTATGAGCATGTCAGTGGTAAGAATTCAATAAGTCAAGATTCACAATAGAATGTGACCATTTCTAAAATTGGCAAGAAAATCACTGTTTGAATAGCCCTAGCACTAGCACTTGAGGTATTCCAATTACTGTGAAATGTTCTATTCTATATGATTCTACATCTACTTTCTTGTCAGTGGTTTTCAAAGTTGGGGGCACAAATTAATAAGGCATGTTGAAAATAAAAATTTTGTTATAACAATCATTTTCAGTTTGTTTTGTTTTTGTTTAGTTTAGTAATAGTTTGCAGTTACGTATAAATTCCTGTGTTTGGAAAACACAAAAATTGTTCGAGTGTATGGGGGGTGGAGAGCCTATGGATTAAATGAACTAGTGTAAGTATCAGTGAAGAGTGATGTCTAAAACGTAGAATTCCGCAATCAAAAGGTTGTGAGTTCAAATCTGGGCTGTTCCACTCAGCCCAGTTGTAAGCTTTGGATAAGAACACACAACAACTGCATACATGTAAATTATAAACCGTGGCTATCACACTTCGGGAAGCACTGATGATTTCTTTCCCATCACACTGTGGAGAATCCTGCTTTCTTGTCGATAGTTGCATTGCATTCAACCTACCAACTCTATTGTTCAGGCTTTAGCACTCTTCTGTTCCAGATCAAAGCCCTAGATCTTAAGCCCAATAGGCTCAAAAGCATGCTGAGAGGCCTTGGCATTTACTAGAGCCATCTCTTTGAAACAGAGCTCAAAAGGCCAAGTAGCAAGTGTTTCCATTTTTCTTCTTCTCTAACCACATGCAAAGAATAGACCTGGCATGCTCTGAAGTGGGCTTATAGGCGAATCCTCCTACTGCTTTGCTTTACAAACACATCCTATGGAAGTCCTCGTGGTGCAGTCCAGTGCATTCTTTTAATATCAATGAGAGTGATTACTAAACGTTTGACTTTATTTCCAGTCAGAGATTAAAGCTAGGCTAAAACTTGTAATTAAATGCTTGAAAACTTTTAACGTTTGTGCCATACTCACTTAAAATAATGGTTAAAGAATTCCTAGCTATAAATTATTTTTCCTTCTTAGGGTTGGACTGAAAAACTGGTTAAAAGGAATCTGTTGCACACATGTATTATAAAATGTCATGCCCCCCCATAAATGTTTGAAAAGATTTGTGATGAGTTAGTCTTGCCTGATCACCAATGACTCAGAGCCCCCATAACAATAATCCACTTGGAACCAGGTCAGGGAACCAGGGCATTCAGAGTGGCGTATACCTATAATACCTATACACAATGTGGTAAAACTGCTACTCTTTAGCAGCATAATCACAGCAGGTTATCATATGTTATTAAAATCCTGGTCATACCACCAACCAGCAAATCAGCCGCATTTAAATTTCTTGAACATATTTAAGCTTACATGGCTATAAAGGATGAGGGCTTCATCTTCCAGTGCTGTAGTAGTGACCCCTAACCAGTCCTGTGAGTGCTGTCAAGTTCAGGATACCAGGACACACCCCGGACCACCAGGGTGACCCTGATAAGGATAAGCAGGGTTGAAATGTCACAAAAGGATCACCAAAGTAAACAGGTATTACTCTATAGGTATTACAGCAACAACGTACTAATAAATTAACTTGAATTACATATGGGCTACAGGGAATAATATAAAATGCAATGTGAAATACAAGCCAAGATTTACAAAACATCAGCAACAGACTCAGCTATCCTCCTGATAATACACAGCTCACAAAAAAATTAAGGGAGATTTCATTATGGGATTTTTCATTTTGAAATATCCCCCAAGTTCTATGAGCAGAATATATGAGGCACATATAGAATTACAAACACTTAAAAACACATGTTCACTAAAGATTATGTCTCACCAAACTGTCTTTTCGATTTCCGTGGCAGTTTAACATACATACCATATGTTGATCAGACAACAAATTAGTCATAAGCACGAATTAGGGGATATTTCATTAAGGAATATCTCATTTAAAATATCTGAGCAGATATTATCACAAACTGATCATTTGTGAGCAATAACTTGTATGGAAAAAATTACTGCTTAAAGAAAGTTTTTGTGAAGATAGTCTGTAAGTTTTTAATGCTGACAACTCACCCTCACTTCTATATTGTCACTAGTCATCACTGAATGTATGTCTTTGTTACAGAAAGATATTGAAGAAACACTGAAGTAATAATTGGCAGGTCAATGCCATCGCCAGTAATAAGAAATAATGCTGCATTGGTGGTTCTATGAAGTCAGGATTTAACAATCTAGCATTCTGCCATGTCAGTGATATTTGTGACACTACAACCATAATACATTCTTACTATCTCACTCTCCCTCCCTCCCTCCCTTCCCTCTCTCTCTTTCCCTCCCTCTCTCTCTTCCCTCCCTCTCTCTCTTTCCCTCCCTCTCTCTCTTTCCCTCCTTCTCTCTCTTTCCCTCCCTCCCTCTCCCTCTCT
>JAUZST010005367.1:0-15628 GCA_034779995.1 Parotocinclus haroldoi | reverse complement strand
TTGGAAACAACATATTTTTCCCTTAAAATGATACATTCTCTCAGTTTAAACTTTTGATCTGTGATTTGTGTTCTATTTTGAATAAAATATTAGATGTTGGCACCTCCACATCATTGCATTCAGTATTTATTCACAATTTGTTTAGTGTCCCAACTTTTTTGGAATCTGGTTTGTATTTACCTAGACCCTGTGAGGATTGTCCCGTGAAATCTGGCAGCCCTGGAATTAAACACTAAACCACTAAACGGCTATAGTGTCACTATGTAGAGACTGTGACATGCAATATATACTCAAGAAAATTAAGAATTTGATTACGCAATCTTAAACATTTTAAGTTTACGTCGCTTCTTTATCAGGGATTATTCATTGATCACAAAGTAGGAATCTGATTATCGTCTGGCTCACGTAAACCCGGAGGTTAAGTATCGGATTACTCCAGTGCATGTACAGTGGGGTCAAAAAGTATTTAATCAGCCACTGATTGTGCCACTGAAGTTCTCCTACTTAGAAAGATGAGAGCGGTCTTATTTTCATCATAGGTACACTTCAGCTATGAGAGACAACATCCAGGAAATCACATTGTAGGATTTTTAAAGAATTAATTTGTCATAGCTGAAGTGTACCTATGATAAAAATTACAGACCTCTCTCATCTTTCAAAGTAGGAGAACTTCAGTGGCACAATCAGTGGCTGACTAAATACTTTTTGGCCCCACTGGATACTAATTGAGTGGCTTACTGACGAAATCGAATTTGCTGCAGTTAAACAGAGATTAAAGAGGGCAATTTTAGTTACATTTTATTTGTGCCACTTTCAAATCTGGTTCATTCTGCTGTATGAACAGCAAGATTGGAATTAAAGTTCGAAAACTCATACCATAACTTAGAAATGTAAAAAGGAACTTAAAAAAGAAATGTAGCCACAGGAGGACATGGCTGCAGTGTCAGAGAAATATTATTATTATTATTATTATTATTATTATTAATATTTTAATTAAATAAATGAACCAAGTTTAAAGCAACAAGGAAGTGGCAGAATAACATGCTTTTTTGCTATGACCATTAAAGAAGTGTCTTTTACCATGCACTCCATGTTGATCACATGTGCATCAGTTTAGGAACATGAAATGTTCAGACAAATGTGGGAACTAGGTCATATTAAAATGATGTAAACAGACGGGAAAAAACATTTTGGGATTTGGCAAAGAAAATGGATTTATACTACTTTGCCTACTGTGTTAAAGGATCCAAAGACTCTTTTGCGTGCCGTTGTAATTGTATCCAAACGCCCATGAATTAAAAACTTGTAAGAAATTGGCAACACCAACGTCTTGGCTTTGCTTCATTCACATTTGCAGGTAAATTGTGTTGACACATTGAGCATAAACACTTTGACAGGTGATGTGCTATATTACATATCTTCTATTTCGAGGAATTAGGCCTATTTTTTTTTTTTTTTTACAATTTTATGTCAAGGTCTTTTTTACTTTGGGTTTTCAAATTAGTGTATGACTGTTAAATACACAAGTTTCTCTATTTTTAATCACTGATATATGAATACATTGTTTTTGTCTTCAGTTGACACTGCTTTCCTCCTGCTGTGTAAAGTGGAAGTTGAATGTTAAATCTGTTAGTGTGCATTCACACTCTAATCTATTGTCTGGTACAGTAGTTTGCCAGATACCACTTGACCCTTATTCAGTATGTTGTGTTGAGGCATCACACACAATACAGTACCTGCACATTGCTGTGCTGAATATTATTTACCCAGTTGCCATTAAAATGACAATCTCCAGCTAATATAATTCATTTTCAGTGGGGAAACCAGGCAAAAAAAATCCCCGTGTTGTAGGTGGCTACAATTACAACCCTAAATCAGAAAAGCAAGGAAAGTATTCAAAAAAGTGTTTTTGACTTTCATTTCATTGCAAAAAGTAATGAACCCAATACATTGAATGTTTTGTATGGACAACTGGATTGAATTTGTTAGTACACCCCATTCCTGAATTTCAGGCCTGCTAAACATTTCATTGCATAAAGGGCAAAAAATTCATTGCATGAAATTCACATAGATCCATACTCATGTATGATTGTTTTTTTTCCTTCTCTGTATCGTCTGCCATGTCACTGTAATGCTAAACACGCAAACTCTGAGGACCTGCTTAGGTAGATCAATGAGACATTTTAATAGTTTATGGTCTGAAATTGGTATGTTATCTTTTTTAGCTGTATCAGGACACTAGCTTCTGGGCTCAAGTGCACAGTTTATAGTTTTGGAAAACATTATTACGCCTTATAAATATTCAGTGCTAGAAAAAAATGCAAACCTTGAGTGCAGTCATGAGAACTGTGAATAGTGTGTCAATAACAGCTATGTTGTTTCCAAGAACTGAGTGTTTAAACATGGCGCAGCTTTACATAAACCCATGAATACAGTGGATTAAGGTTCCAGGAGTTTCAGTATGTTTCACCTTAACTCTTGTCACAAATTCAAACCTCCCTAGTGTTCAAAGTTAGCCAGGTTAGTTATTTTGTCCGTTTAATTTCAAAATCACGTTTGAATAGAAATGTACAGTCCTCTTTATTATTACTGGCAAAAAGTACCCCATGAGTATGCACCGCGAATAGGCAAAGAACAATAATAAAATCCACACGGGTCACTGGCTTACTTTACATGAACTTTATCTGATTACTTAAGTAGTCATTAATACTGCATACTAAGATATAGAAATCAGATTTAGTGCATTGATATGATTGATGTGTGCTGGGTTCAGTAATCAGATTTCTCTGTGCATGCATGGCATTATTCACTTGGTTTTCTCAGTCTGCCCATGCACACTGTTGCCAGGTCTGCTTATTCTTACAAATGTGGTTCTCTCGTGGAATCTGACAACCCTGAAATTAAGTGCAGAACTGCACTGAAGATTTGAAGTTTGCATCACATTTATCTGTGGGATATTTGGCGGGTTGCGAACTAGAAATTTGATAATGTCACACATCACGTAAACTCGGAAGTTTCCCTTTGTGTTTACTTAAGTGCATGTAAGCTCATGCACTCAAGTAATTGCTGATAAGATCTGATTTTCTGCAGTTATCGTATTCTTACATGCATGTAAATGCACTGTGTTGAAGAGCTGCAAAATCTTGGGGTTACCAATGTCCAAACCTACCATCAGATGCCACATCCATTTGAAGAGAAGGGAAACTATGCTGAAAAAAAGCTGGTGTTGAGTGGTCTGTGACGTTATCGTCATTATTTTTCTGCTACTGCCAAAGAACTCAGCATGGGTTACTACTGGATCTTTCAGTAGAACAACGCAATTTCACATAATTACTGTACATTTTTTGCTATTGTCTGTTGCTCTGGGGCAGGAGCGACCTGTGTTCTACATATGATGTATAAAACCATTTAATGATGGGCTGATTCAGAATCAAAGTCGCACTCTGAATAGGCTTTATCACTTTTCAAATGTCTTGGTCTTTTTAGTATACTGCCTTGTTCTTGATATGGTTTTACAGTCTAGGTCTCGTGCGTTGGAACGTGAGTACATAGTCTTCCTGATACATATTACAGGTGATTTGAATGGGCGTTTTCTACATGCTCAATAATGTGCAGAAGTCTTATGCATTCTATGTTTTTTAGTTCATATTCTGCTTATATACTAAATAGAAATGTAAATGCAACTGTTTTGTTTTTGCTTTTCATTGTTCAAGAGCTAAACTCTACGATCTAATAATTTTTCTATGTATGTATATAAAGGTCTTTTTCTCTCAAATATTGTTGACCGGTTTGTCTAAATCTGTGTTTGTGAGCATTTCTCCTTTGCTGAGATAATCCATCCCTGTCACAGGTGTGTCATATCAAGATTCTGATAATCATGACAGAAACGTATCATAATCATGATCATAGCACAGGTGTGCCTTAGGCTGGTCACAGTAAGAGGTCATTCCAAAACATGCAGTTTACTTTAAGTTGTATTTGGGGGTTCGGGAAGTCATAAAACTAGTCTGTGTCTGGTGTGACCACAAATTGCCTCACGCAGTGCAACACGTCTTCCTGATCAGGTTTTTGGACATTATGAGCTGTTGTTGTATACGCTGATCCAGAACATCCTAAACATGCTCAATGGGTGACATACAACCACTAAATGAGTGGGTATAGCAGCAATGCAAGAACTGTGCCATTTTCAGCTTCCAGGAACTGTGTACAGATCCTTGCAACATGGGACCACGCATTAAGCTGCAACATGAGGTGATGGTCATGGATAAATGGCATAACAATGGGCCCCAGGATCTAGTCATGTGTGTTGACGTGTTCCTTGCCCATACCATAACCCCAGCTCCACCATGGACCACTTGATTAACATATACATCAGCTAACCACTCACCCACACGATGGCATAGACCATACTGCCATCTGCCCTGTACAGTGAAAACCATATGCCATCGATGTGAGCATTTGCCCATTTGATGGTTACTACGATGAGGACGAAGCTTGCAGGATACAGGATGAACTTTCCTGAGATGGTTTCTGACAGTTTGGGCAGAAATTATTTGGCTATTGCAAACCAGTTGTTGGACAGACGCTCTATCAAAACTTGTGACATATTTGGCACTGTACTGTGTCATAAAATTGTATACTTTAAAGTGACCAATAATCATACTGCCTAATCCGCATCTTGATATGACATACCTATGAGGTGGATGGGTTATCTCTGCAAAGGTGCAGTGCTCACTAAAACTGATTTAGACAAATTTGCGAACAATATTTGAGACTTTTGTGTTCAAAAGTCTTAGATCTTGAAAAATGGGAGCAAAAATTAGTGTTGTGTTTATATTTTTGTTCACTGTAATTTATTGAAGTTGTAGTGGTCACCGAAGTTCTACAATTACAGATTGTAGTCCGTCTGTTTATCTACATACTTTGTTAGTTCTTTTTAGTGGTGGTGTGTTAGTGTGCTGCACTAATTCAGTTGGTTCAGACAGCAGTGCTGCTGGAGTTTTAAACCACCTCAGTAGAACAGCTGGACTGAAAATATTCCACCAGCATCATGTAGGGAGCACCCTATGAGCACTAATGAAGTATTAGAGGACTAGGGACACAAACTGTCCAGCAACAGATGAGCTACTGTCTCTAACTTTAAATCTACATGGTGGAGCAATAAGGTAGTTATCTCTAATAAAGTGCGCAGTGAGTGAACAGTGTTTCATCAGCCCTGCTGGCTCTGGCCTAATCATACTCGCTCAACACACATTAACACACCACCACCACCACATCAATATCACTGCAGTGCTGAAAATGATCCACCTCCCAAATAGTGCCGGATCTGTGCTGGGTCTACAACAAGCAGTGACCACTAACTTAAATAAAGAATAAGTAGAATTTAAACAGAAAAATACAGACTGCAGAAGGGTGTATTCAGGTTGAGGGGGAGCAATCCTGGCAACCAATGTGAGTACACGTTTTGCACAATGCTGTACGTATTTGTTCCAGCTCCATATATTTTAGAGACCAGCACCATAGTGGTTGCAGTTGTTAGTTTTGCTCATCGTTCTGAGCGCAGTGAATTCTGATTCAGAACTTAGAAATAAGAAAGACAAAGTTTTAAGACAAGCAGTCCAAGAGTAGTATCCTGTTTATATGTATTAGGCAAATAAACTGTTTTTTGAGGTCGTAATGATCTGGATGTATCATTTAATACAGACCCTGTGACTTCTGTGAGTAGAGCTGGTAGACCCATCCATCAGAGAACTGGGTAGTGCTTATTGTTACAGCACCAGGAGATGATCTCCTGACTGGCATGACTGTTCTGTGATGTCCAGCCCGGCTGGAACACACCACCTAGGCTTGAACACAGGTTTCTGTGAGGGAATGGTGTTAGGTTTGTTTCTTGGGAAGTTTTAAGTATTCTAATAAAATTTTGTTTTGCTCCGTCTGTTTTTTAGTTAACAAAGCTGTGGTTTGCAGTAGGATTATTTCTTGGGTATGACCACTTACCTGTAACCATTAAAGAGAATTAACTAATATACGGGTCGTTGTGTAAATATCATGTGGTAAATCAGTTGTCACCTGTTTGCTGAACCAGAATCCTCCCCTCAGGTTTGATAAAGAATCAAAGCTCCACGTTGTAGTGACTTTGATGTTGGTTGTGTCAGCTACAGGCATGCAGGCTCTCCTGTAGGAGGCCAAAGTTCAGTCCATATTAAACGTGTTCTAGCATACATGCCCAAGTGAGAAAATTCATGTCTACTGTCTAGTTCCTAAAATTAAAAGCTGTTAATTGATGTGAATAGAAGGACATTGGAAACGGTCCCAAAAAGATTAAAAATAAATCAATGGCCATGTGGAAACCAGGATGGACTACGTAATGTAGACTACAAAGATAATCACATTTTATTTTGTGATATTTGAAATTAATGAATTATTTACTAACAGGTATGCAGTACTTAAAACTAATGACCCTGTACAGCTTGGTAGGATTATGTAAAGTACTGAAAATGGTGTGGTCTTCTGGGATGAGTACTGGGATAAGCTTTGTAACAGTAATGACATTTTAATTAGTGTCAAACATGAAGTGTAATTACCTTACTCATTTTGTAGTATAAGCCTTCCAGAGGTAAAAAGGACAGTACTGTGCAAAAGCCATAGACCACCATTAGATAAGATATACCAGTGCTTTTTCATTGGTATCTTGATCAATCAGTTGTTCAATCATTCATTTTCTTATCTGCTTAATCCTGGGTCAGGGTCACCAGAAAGCCGGTACGTAACCAACAACACAGGGTGCCAAACCATCAGAGGGCACACGCTCACACTCGTACATTCAATTCAATTCAAATGTATTTTTTACAATGGAGCATTGTCTCAAAGCAGCTTTACAATCTTATGTTATCTTAAAAGGCCAATCCCAAATTGAGCAAGCCTATGACAGTGGAAAGGAAAAACTCCCTGAAAGTAGAAGGAAGAAACCTTGGGAGGACCAAGACTCAAAAAGGGACCTGGATGTTAATTAAATAAATAAATATTTAAATAAATAAATTTAAAAACAAAATGGTTTATAAAATGAGTCCTCAGTGGGAAGTCGTTGGAAGCACATTGTCTCCTAATGACCAAACGATAGAGGGAGTTACTGCACTCTGGTGTTGGTGGACTGGGTTCTATTGATGTGGTAGAGTGGTGCTGAGGTGGCAGAACATCTAAGTGTGAGGTGCTGGAACTGGCCACTTTAGAATCTTCAATTAGCCTAACACATGTGCTAAGTGCACTTAAGAAACTCCACTTAACCTAACACGCACGTGCCTTGAAATCATTGCTGCCCTGTTTAGTGTTAGTATCCACCTTGTGCTCTGTGCTTCTGGTTGGGCCACAGCTCCCTTGCACATGGAATGTGCAAGTGGGAATAAAAATTAATATTAATTCCGAGCCAGGTCTTCCTGCCCAATGTCACTGGGACCTCAAATCTAGTGCAGTGCATTACAAGAGGAGTTGGGGGTGGGGTTAAGTTACTCTATATTAATTTACATGTGTTTGAAGGAGAATGTCCAAGAAGATGCTATAGCTAGAGCTGGCCAGGGGTTCTCTGCCTTTTGCAAAATCAGTTGGGACAGTATGAAACAGGCATATAAAAAGTGTTTTTACCAATTAAATAAATGAATCTAAATAATTTTAACCAGGTGATATCAACAGGTTATTGTAATCATGATTTGGCACAAAAGCAGAATGAGTCTTTGGTGAGGATCTCCAGTTTTTCAACAAATGTCTGAGAGAATTATTGAAATATTTATAAACAATGGTTCCTCAAAGAAAGATTGGAAGTATTTACATATTTCTCCCACAATCGTGCATAATAACATTAAATTATTCAAGGAATTCAGAGGTTTGCCACAGCCTTGCATGAATGGTCTTGATCTTCAATCCCTCAGACCAAACAGCATTAAGAACTGCCATTCAGCAATAGCTGATAGAACTACATGCATTACAATAAAAATATGCTGCCTTCAATATGTCATTTTGTTCAGTTACATATATGCACTGTGGAAGAAGAGGGTACGGGTACTGTACTGGCCCGCCTGTAGTCCTGATCTGTCCCATATAGAGAATGTGTGCAGAACTTTGAAACGTAATAATGTGGGAATGACAACCCCACACTATTTCACTTCTTATGACATGTTTGCAGGTTTACATGTGACAAAATTCCCCCTGAAACACAATCACTTTGTATCATCTATGCCACATTGTGGACAGTATTATGAACAACACGGGAAATCAGCCAGATGAACGAGTGAATGTAAACCAGTTTATATACACTGCTCACAAAAAAAGGGGATATTTCATTAGGGGATACCCTCATGTTTTTGTGAGCAGTATCATTATAGGTAAGAGGGAATAGTAGGAACAAGCAAAAATAAGAAGAAAAAGAAAAAGTGCAGTGACTCTTAAACTCCAGCTAGTCTCTGCAGCATTGATTGGCTGTTCAGGTGATCACATGGGCAGAAGTAGTGAAGTGCACTTAAGTAGTCTAACAAAACAATAATAACACACTGCCACTACATAATTATTACATTAAACTTAATAATTATAATCGATTCAGAACAGATTATAATTGAAGATCTCTGCCGTTACAACGAATGGCTGTTGATGGGTTGATTATCAATGACACATACCTGTAATGAATAAAATGATTCTACAAGTAAATAAACTGTGCAACCCTAACCCAATGTGCACATTTTACAAGTCACTATTTTATGCATACTTGTACCCAATCTGCTTTTATTGTTCAAGTTGTGTTCATTGTGTATCACTTCTCTCCTCTTGTATTTAAAAGTAATCTACTGTGTTTGTGCAGGTGTAACTGCAGTGGGTTCAGTGCTGTCAGCGCATCAGTCAACCTTCCATGAGAGACCATGTTCTAGTGGTTTGCACCGGCCGCCCACACTCTACAATGAACAATGATGATGAGTTTTATGACGCCGTCACAGGTGAGCAAAGATCACTCGGATGCAATGTAGTGGCGCCTCTAAACCTGTGATCAATCGTCATGAGCTGTTAATCAGGTTACTGTTATTCAGACCTTGATATGAACTTGTGAACATGAACTTATGATGTTTTTTAATCAGTTGTATTTATGGTTCATTAACCCCGTTTACAGTCATTGCATGTGCTTATAAGCATCAGGATTCTATCTGGACACAAGCCATGTAAACATTTGAGTGTACCTGCACCCTAAAACAGATTGATATCCAGTTTGAGTTTGATTGCCCAAACCTCAGCAGGATGTTCCACATTATGTTCTGGGAAACATAGTCACAAAGTCTTTTTAGGCTACTGTAATGTAAATATAAAGGGTATTTCCACAAGAATACTGTCTGCAAATCATATGGCAATGAATCAAGAGATCAAGAGAATCGCTGAATACACAAGTGGAAGACAACCATCTACACAGCATCTCTAATGGCACCTCATAATTAATGGAAATTCACTATAATTGCGTAATAATAAATTAACTAATGTACTGTTATGACACTATATATGCAAAAGCTTAACTTACTAGTCATACTCTCTTAACTATGAGTTAACTCACTTAAGAGGACGGTATGACAGACCTGAAAATTTAGTTTTTTATTATAGCCAAAATGCATCGATAGATAGTATTACAAACAACAGAAACTTAGAAGTCTGAGGGCAAACCAAGGAGTACTACTTACAATAGAACAGGCACATCCACTTACAGGCCCCATTTTTAGTTTGTTAGAAATAAGAAAAATCAACAACACAAACAAAAAGAGCTTGCACAATAACGTCTTTAAACACATCAACTATTAGAACAGTCTTTAGTCCAAATGTGAGCTAACTTGCAAGTGAGGTAAGGTAGTTTTTATACACACACACACACACACACACACACACACACATTATGTGTAACTCCCACCTCTGCTTGTGAATGTGATGAATGAATTACAATTTTTAAGACCCCTGTTGTTAAAGTGAACAGACATTGACTGGATGGGTGTTAAACAACTGTTGTTTACCAGTGTCTTCTTTTGAACACTAATCCCAAGGTTGGAGCCTCCTTTTTAGCTTGATGAAATTGAAAGCAGTTATATAAGTTCATGAGGATTGATGTAGCAGTCTTTTCCTTGCAGATAATGGCTATAAACAGTATAGGAAGTGGATGTTCCAGTGTTATGAACTGATTTCCATATTACTTTGGGTACAGCAAATATATATCTATATAAATCTGGCTGACTGCAGACACATTTCATTAGTGTAACCAGGGCTATCCATCTGGTTAAAATCTTATCTGGATAAAAGGGGTCATTTATATACATACAATCTGAATAACTTATGTTTGTTTTCTGGAAATAAAATGCAGGCGTTTTCCAAAGTGAGGAAAACAGAACTTCACATTCATTCAAGAAGATCATTAGTATTACATCCCAAATTCCAATGAAGTTGGGATGTTGTGTAAAACAAATAAGAACAGAATACAATGATTTCCATATTAGATTGAATACCCTGCAAAGATAAGATATTTAATGTTGAAACGGATAAACTTTATAGTGTTTTGCAAAAATGATTTTGATTTTGAAGCATGCAAATTTGGGACAGGGGCATGCTTACCACTGTATTACATCACCTTTCCTTTTAACAACACTTAATAAGTGTTTGCGAACTGAGGACAATAATTATTGAAGCTTTGTAGATGGAATTGTAGATGTCCCTATAAAAGACGTTGCTTGGATGGCAGCATATGTTGCTCCAAAACCTGTATGTACCTCTCAGCATTAATGCTGCCTTCACAGATAGTTATACGTGCAAGTTACCTGTGCCATGGGCACTAACACACAGAAGTGAAGGTTTTCTGAAGTGTTCCTGAGCCCATGTGGTAATATAAGTTATGGAATGATGTTGGTTTTTAATGCAGTGCAGCCTGAGGGATCAAAGGGCACAGGCATTCAGTGCTGGTTTTCAGCGTTGACGCTTACTTGCAGAGATTTCTCCAGATGATGAAATCCCTAAATTCCCTATAATTGCATGACGAGAAAGGTTGTTCTTAAAATGTTGGACTTTTTGCTCATGCAGTTGTTCAAAGTGGTGAACATCCTTGCTTGTGAACAACATTTCAGTGACGATCCCTTTATACCCAATATACCGTCTTTTGTTGCCCCTGTCAGAACGTCTCACAGGCATCAAATTCCACGTGTGAATAGGATTTGCAAATATTGTAACTTCATTGGAATTGCCGTTGTAGTATTGCCTTATCAACTGTTTGCTTCTCATCTACAACAATTGAAATATTTGTTTTTTTTGCCATATGAGGCTAAATAAGTTTCAACAGAATATTTGTAGTAATTTGGTAAACATAAGCAAAAGCTGTTTGGATTTATTTAACATCACTATCGGCATCAATGTCCATTTTAGCTGCTGTTCAATTATACACAAGGTTACATGGAGGCTGGTTTTATATACACACACACACACACACACACACACACACACACTCAAGTTGTGCAAATTAATCAATTAATCTAGCACATGTCTTTGTGTCTTTCAACTGAAGCCAGAGCACCCACATAAACCGACATGGCCAAAGAGAGGATATGAAACCATCACACAGAAATGACCCGGGTCGTGTTTGTTTGTGTGACAGAATTACTATTGCATGATAATGAGCAAGGTTGTATAAAGAACTTTCTAAAATTGGCCCCAGTTCCATAATAGTGCAGTATATAGTATGTAAGAAATGTTGAATGAACTATTTTAACCACAGCCTGTAACTATGGGTCCCTCATAGATCTATAACGATATAGTATGCTCACAGTTCATACATTTCGTAATTTTGTACTTTTTTTATTTTTGCGTTCTCAGAGCAAATATTTTCTTGAGTACATTTTAAATAAGCAAAAGCTTTTAGGCCCTTGCAAACAGAAATTTCTAGTAATATTGTAGCTCGGGGATTGATAATGTATTTTTGGATCACAATGCATTATACCATGATGCATCGTTACACCCCTGGTGCCTTGCAGAACCAAGTAAAAATGCAATTAATTGTGTCCTAAAGTTAAAATTTGATAACACCTTAATGTTGACAGACCTAAACGTTAATGAAGAGTGGCTTCACTGTTACAGTCTATATGGAAATTACTACAGATTGTTTGTTGATAAATTTTTATATTAAGCTTCTTTCAAATCATCCTCATCAGACTTTTGGTAGGGTAGTGGATTACAATGGTCAGACATCTGCGTATTATCTTACCTTCCTTTAGCCTGCACCTTCAATAATTCAGTAACAGCAACCAAGCTGACTGACAGCTCCTGTATTACCGCATACACAAACATGGAAACAAAATGATGGATGAATAAGTAAAATGCTGAATCAGGCAGTCCAACCCATAGAAAGCTGATAAACCTATTGTCCGTCTGATGGAACGGTGGACATGACCCAGTGAAGAATACGTTGTTCTGAGTCACCACGTTAGCTCATTCAGAGGTTCCAGCCTTGATGGTCATGGAAGCAGCATGAGGCTGGAGTTTTTTCACCTGGAGCTTGGTTGCTGAGTTACGTGTGATTGCAGTTAGGGCTTATTTCTTTGGTAGCAGAGAAAAGGAGGTTTGTTTGAAGTATTTGAGTGCTATTCAAAAGAGGTTTTTCTCTATCCGTTCCTTTGCTCTAAAAGAACTCCTTCAACTGTAATTTCTATCTACACTGAAGGCAATGTTTGATGTGATGAAGGCCATATCCAGGGTTTGACAGTTACTAAGGTCCTGGGGGACTGGGTTGTGTATGGTCTGCAAATATCATTAATTAGACTGTGAGTGGAGTGCTATGGGGCATGATTTTCAGTATCTTGTGTGCATCTAATGCAGGTGGTATTACATGACAAGTGGCACTGCACAATCGTCTGAAAATCATTTTGTATTGAATAAGTTTCCAATAGATGAAAGAAGACAGTTTTGTGTTACTATATAAAGACTATCACACGTGTTAATAATTCATTTCACCCCTTCCGACATGGCAGTGTCCTGGATAAGTTCTCAAATGTTGATATTTAGTTTGTCCAGCTGTATTTAAATTTCAAGTTGTATTTTAGCTTTAAAAACATCCCAAAGACATCTCAAACCTCAAAGCTAGCAATAGATCTAAAAATAGATTTCGAAATATAGTTTTCCCAGAATTAAAAAAAGCACCTAGTAAGCATATGAAGCTTTTCTGTTTTATTTTTTTATCTTTAGTATTATTCACTGTGAAACCCATTTGTGTCTGGTTGTATGTTTGTGACAGGCTTGGATTCTGATGAGTCATGTGAGGGCATTTCGGAGGCCAGTTTTAAAGACGCTGTAGTAGATGCTGGTACTGCGAAGAACAATGGCACTGTGTCACAGGAGAATGGAATCAAGAAACGCAGGTAGAGTCAAATTATTTGCCTCAATTTTTCTCTTTTGTTTATTCATCACCCTCGCCTAGGCTATACACCTTATAACACAACCTGGTGGTAATCATGACTATTAGTTATGGGTGTGTGATGCATCATGTATTATAATAACTTAATGGGTGCTATAAGGTTGGGCTCACTTTTTTGGTCATGCCATGTCAAGTCAGATTTATTTATATAGCACTTTTTACAACGGAGCATTGTCTAAAAGCAGCTTCACAATATTATATTATCTTAAAAGGCCAATTTGAGCAAGCCTATTGTGACAGTGGAAAGGAAAAACTCCCTGAATGTGGAAGCAAGAAACTTGGGAGGACCAAGATTTTAAAAGGGAGTCAAGTTTGTATTAATAGAAAAATTAAGCAAATAATAGATATAAATAAATGATAAAATAGAAAAGAAATAAAATAATAGATAAAAGATATACGTGTGAGAGTGCAGGCAGTGTACTAGTTTAGAGTGTATACAGTGATGCTTGGAAGTTTTAAATTGGTTAATTTCTGCATAAATATGAACTAAACACCACACAAGTTTCACAGAAGTCATCAAAAGTAGATAAAAACACTCAGTTAAACAAACAAGACCAACCTATTATACATGTTTTCTTTTACTGAGGTAAATGATCCAATATATGCTAGTGGCAAAAGTATTTGAACTTCTTAGAATTAGCAGTTAATTTAAGAAACTACACTCTAGTATTCTTAGTCAATGGGATGACAGTCAGATGTGAGTGGGTACCCTGTTGTAATTACAGGACAGGTATTTGTTAAAGTCTGATCTTCACAACATGTTTGTGTAAGTGTGTCATGGAACAAACAAAGAAGGACCTCATTAAAAACGGATGTGATGATGATGGTGTCTAGTAAGTTTGATGGGGCTCTAAAGAGTCTGGACACCAGTCCACAGTCAGACAGATTGTGTGCAAATTTAGGAAATTGAAGATCATTGTTATCCTCCCCAGAAATGATCGACAGAAATCCAACATTGCTGCCTGATGGCATTTTGCTAAGGATAATAAGAAATCATTAGGCTGTTGAAAAACAGTGTTATGCCTGGAGAGAAGAGCACTGCATTCCAGCATAAGAAACATTATCCCATCTGCGAAACATGGTGGTGGTAGTATCATGGTTTGAGCCTGATTTGCTGTTTCTGGGCAAGAATGGTTTGACATCATTGATGGAACAATGAATTCTGATGTTTGGACATCTGAATGTTGACACCTGTATATGAACTAAATGTCAAGGGGAAATGGCTTAAAATGGGTAAAGAAGAATAAAGTGTAAGTCCTGGAATGGCCAGTTCAAGGTCCTGACCATAGTCCAGTAAAATGTTATGGAAGGTTTTTTAGTGAGATGCTCATGTAGCTATTTTATACAGAGAAATGGAGTATAATGTGTCTAAGCTGATGTTGAAAGCAAAGCTTCACATTCTTTTGCCACTCACATGTATGTAATATTGGATCATTAAAAAAATTGTGTGTGTGTGTGTATATATATATATATATATATATATATATTTAAAAAAAAATCTAATTTGTTTAATTGGTTTATCGTTATCTTCTTTTAGGGCTTGTGTGAAAATATAATGATGTTTTAGTTCACATTAATGCAAAAATATAGAACATTATAAATAGTTCACAAATGTTCAAGTAGTACTGTACAAATTCAAGCTAATGTAGCAACCCAAAAATAGAAGTTCGTAATGAACGAGCAGCGCCAGGAGACAAAATATTGCCAGAATCAGCCTCACAATCTACTTCTTTATATATTAAATGATAGATGGGGGTCATCCTCACTCATATGGTGGTGTTTTGGTTTGAAATGCTATTTTTTCTCAAAAGAGGACACTCTATAAACTATGTCAGAAATCAAGTGGCCTCAAAAACACCCGACTTATTTCACCATCTCTCAACTGATTTCAGGGTTTTTTTTCGCAGTCTGCATATGTAATATATGTAACCCTATAGAGCTGACAAAATCCACTCTTTCATTGCAGCCATTTGCTAAAATCAAAATTAATTTTTTTTTCTCATTAATGTACACTCAGCAACCCATCGTGACAGAAAAAAAACACTTGTAGAATTTTTTGTAAATGTATTAAAAAAAACGAAAAAGTGAAATATTACATGGTCATAAGTATTCAGACCCTTTGCTGTGACACTCATATTTAACTCTGTCCATTTCTTATTTTCCTTC